>JAVQIZ010181934.1:0-16255 GCA_036023535.2 Galaxias brevipinnis
CCACAGAGACACTAAACAAACAGCAAGGTGCTCCCTGTTCACCACAGAGACACTAAACAAACAGCAAGGTGCTCCCTGTTCACCACAGAGACACTAAACAAACAGCAAGGTGCTCCCTGTTCACTACAGAAACACTTAACAAACAGCAAGGTGCTCTCTGTTCACCACAGAAACACTTAACAAACAGCAAGGTGCTCTCTATTCACCACAGAAACACTTAACAAACAGCAAGGTGCTCTCTGTTCACCACAGAAACACTTAACAAACAGCAAGGTGCTCCCTGTTCACCAGAGACACTTAACAAACAGCAAGGTGCTCCCTGTTCACCAGAGACACTTAACAAACAGCAAGGTGCTCTCTGTTCCTCTAGACATTGAGGGCTGCGCTCCCTTCCCATTGACGACATAAAGGAAGAGGTTTCTGTTGTTGGTTGATAGTTTGGGGTGCTACTCCTCTCTCACCTGCCATACCCCGCCCGCAGCCCCTTCATTGTGATCGAACGAATCCTCCTGTGCAGAGAGCAGGGAGGAAGAGGAGGACGAGAAAGAGAAACTACTGATATGAATAAGAGCGGAAGGAAGTGGAAAATGACAATGTTTCAGACTCTATGGCGGCGTCTGCAGGGCCTGTCCCCTTTCTGAACAGTGAGAAGATGGGGATATGTTCTTCATCATCCTCATCATCATCATCGTGTGGGTGGGAAGTGACAACACTGCAGGATTGCTCAGATTCATTCAAAACAGAATACCACCTTAAAACAGAATACCACCTTAAATCAGAATACCACCTTTAAACAGAATACTACCTTAAACAGAATTCCACCTAAACACACACACACACACACACAGAGTCAGGTTCTTTAAAAAAACAGAACACTTCTCAATCTAATACAGGAACAGAAGGGTTCTCTGTAGACAGACAAATAACAGACATAGTCTCAGACAGACCTCGATCCAATACAGTACACTAAATCTACAGTATAGTAATGTTCACAGAAACAAACATCAAGGCTACAACTCAACACACAGGAGAAAAAGGCTGGTTGTCTCAGACCACAGAGCTATTGTGTGAGATCCCAGGCAGTGACCTTCCATCATCCACAATCAGGACTAACACGGGGAACCTGTAGGAGAGGTCCTTAGGAGTGGCAGCAGCTCTTCTGATGGAGAAACACTCTGCTTTAGAGGAGAGGAAGGCTAGAACGCTTTATAGACAGCCACTGTGTGTGTGTGTGTGTGTGTGTGTGTGTGAGGTACGTTTCAATGTGGATGAAGATGCTGGATTGCACTTGTGTGTGTGTGTGTGTGTGTGTATATGTGTTAACTCGCCACTGACCCCACCTCCAGTAGTATAACGTATTATGACTCTTAGCCTCTGATAAAGGCCTAGCTGACAGTGTGAACACACACGTCTAGAGACTCTTAGAAGCTTTCCTTGGAATCACCACCACAGTCTAAGACACCTTACATACAGTAGGAGATCTCACTTAATAATAATCATAATAATAATAATAATAATAATAATAATAAATTCATTGAGGAGCGTCTTTTGAGAAAGCCAAGGGCACTTGCAGCAGTAAGACGCACTGAGTAGTATTTCACAGTTCAAGTACTGAAGTTAGCGACAGTGAGAGGTTTTACCTTCAAGTGCCCAGTGTGAACACTAAGGGAAAAGGCTGACATGCTGAAGGAGCCTAAGGGCTTCAGAACAAGTGAACAAACACATTTGTAGGAATCCCACCCCCCTCTTCCTCCTCCTCGTGATTTTTGCTATGGATTCCCTCCCTGTGCGCCTCCTTACTGGAATTTACAACAGGGCGGCGATGAGCTCATAGGAATATGTCCATGTTGTGATGACGGCAAAGAGGAATTCCAGACATGTCCGCAAGCCAATGGAACAGAGTGTGTGTGTCTGTGTGTGTGTGTGTGGGGGGGGGGGCAGGAAGTCAAGTCAAGATGCCACACTATAGCAGTCCTACTTCAAAAGGCTCCATTTACAGTCCGTCTGTCGCTTCAAGCTAAAGATACACTTTGCATAGGAAGAGACAGACAAAAGGCTAGGGCTTGTTTTTTCAACTGCTCCACATTTGTTCACCAGTTAGGAACCAAACAGACACCTTCTCTGAGATGAAGCACGGCTCCTGACTGATGGCTCATGTTCCCACACCTCCCACACACACACACACACACACACACACACACACACACACACACACACACACACACAGAGAGAGAGAGAGAGAGAAAGTGCATGACACACACACACACACACACACACACACACACTGACAAATGCGTGAAAGTGCAGTAAAGTGTGGGCAAATACAGAACAAGCACACACACACGTACGCACGCATGCACACTGAGAAGGGAAGTAAACCATAGGCAGGCGCACGCACACACACGCACACACACACACACACAGACAGAGAGCGAGCGAGAAAGAGAGAACACACACAGAGAAGGGTACAAAGCAGTAAAGGGTGAGCGCGCGCACACGCACACAGACACACGGGGGTCACAGACGGGAAGCGGGAAGTGAAGCTCTGATCAAAACAAAGACATGAGAGCACATCTTCTGCTAGGAGCAATGAAGACATAAAACACCCTACACACACACACACACACACACACACACACACACACACACACACACACACACACACACACACAAAACAAAAAGAGACACAATGGCCATCTTTCCCCCCGACCAGAGAAGCTCTTAAAGCAGAGGTGAAAGCCCTTTGGCCGCCTTCTGTAGCAGAATAAAGCCGTGGATGGGAGTGTCTGTGACTAATTCTCCTCCCAGCTTGGTCCCGGGGGTAGGGGGGGTGTATAGCCCCGCACCATGCACTCCTTTGATATCCCGCCTGCTGCACTTTGGGAGAGCCGGAATACAAGCAGACACAAAGCTGCCTGCTAGCATCCACACGCTGTCTCAGGGAGGAGGGGGACGAGAGAGACGGGGGTGAGGGCTTCATGCAAATAGAACCCAACACCTGCTGCACTGAACCCCTTCAGCTCAAACACACCAGTTATCTAAAACCAGTGGGGCAGAGAAGAGTTTGCTCTGATACGACCATTCAGCTGCCCCTGTGTACTGAGCGATTTGAAACATTCAGTCTTAATATTTCAATGGAGTGGACAGAGAAAAGGGTCAAATCTGGACAAAAGATGAAAAAGAGGGGGCATATGATTGAAAGAATGCTAAGAGGGGGACAAGAAAAAGGGAAGGGGGGGGCACGGCTTACCCCTCCCCATTAAGTCAACAGCGACTGTGATTAGTCTAAAACAAGCAAGCGCAATTTGGCTGGATCAAGAAACTGAATTTTCAACACGCACGTACAAAACCCAACAAATGCCTTCATTTGGCCAACAATAGGCCTACAAGTCCTCTTTTCAGAGATCCCCAAAGGGTCCACTAATCTATTCCAAAGTGGCAGCTGTCAGAGGAAAAGTTGTGCTGCCTGCCTGCCTCTCAGGCTCTGGGTCCTGTGTGTGTCTGTGTCTGAAGTGGATTTGGAACTGCCTCGAGAGAGAGGAGAGGAGGAGGGGGAGGAGGAGGAGGCGGAGGAAGGGGGGGTGGGGTTACTTAGTGTCTGACTGGTGGCTGACTAGGTTTGCCCTCTGGTGAGGATGAGCCAGAGCAATCATCTTCCTCTGGCGAGCTCAAACACCCAGCCCCCCCCCCTCTCACGACCTTCGCCACAGGCACCAAAGTTCCGCATGGACTCAGGTTCCGTCTGTCTCACTAACTGACCCCCCCCCCCCCCCATCTCGGATACACTGCTTTCACGTTGACTCATTGTGTGAAGATTAAGAACCTGCTGCTGATTCCTTCTGCCTTAAACCCACCAAGCAAGACTCATTTCCATAGCTTAAGTTAGAGCATAGCTATATCAGTTTTAGCAATCCAACTATACACATTGTGACTAAGAATTATTGTTTTTTAGAAAGTAATGCCAGGTACTTTATTTTTTATAGTTTGTAGCATACAAAGAACTGGTCAAAAGGTTTCCCCACCATCGTAAGGCAGCAACATTGCGTATAGACAAATGCGTGTTTTGATGGACTATGACACAAAAGTTATTCTTTCACTATGATTTTAATGTAAACGAAAAATGTTTCAGAACATTTACAAGAAATACTTGGGTATGCCTATAAAATGTATACTTATACACGCCATTGCATTACATTACTGGACAACACCCCCTTTACGATGTACTCCCACTGCAATGAACGCGTGCTGATCCATCGTGAAAAAGGAAGATGGTAGTTCGCTAAAGCGTACACACCCCCACATCACAAGGTCCGCTAAGAAGGAGACCGTTGTTATTGTAACCAAGCAGCATAAGCACACTGTCGTGAGCTAGGCTAGACTACTCCAACGATGGAATGTAGCCAAACACATCATATAATCTAGTTAAATACATAACATTCATTTAAGTTATCTTCAGCGTGTATGCTTGGCAGTATCAGATTGTTCCGTTAGCATGGTCTAGTAGCAACCACAGCCCGACATTATTTTGGTACTAGCTAACGCCAAACGCTGTAGAGACTTGAGGGGGGAAAAACATGTCCACCTCCTCCCATTTTCCTATGCATCAGCAATTGCTCCCGTCCGTGGCTAGCGCGGCGTAGTGCGTAGCTTAGTTAGTTAGCTCGGGGTGTACCTTCTGATTGAGCTAAACACTGTTAGCTCAGAAAGCTATATACTTGTCTTTAATGCTTATCGTTATCATATGTACAAATTCAAAGCCCCCAGGGCCTTAACATACAAACGGTGAAAACATGTAACTTTAAACAGTAGACGGCAAAAGACAGTAAAAAGTCTGGTCTTTCAAAAGAACTGGACTGCTAGTTGCTAAGTTGGCTAGCTAACTAACGTTAGCTTTTAGCCTAGTTAGAAGGTTGACACCTTGCAGCAACGCATGAACACAGCCAGGTCCTTGAGCTCCTCAAATAAGACTAGTTGTGTATCAAACGCTAACTCTTAGCTTCTGTAAACCTGGTTACGTTATCGGATCAACAAAGTTAAGGTATTATTCAAGGGCACCAGCTGATGATGTAGAGCGCAAACATGAAATCTGGGTTATTGTTTTCTTGACATGTTTTGCTTTTAGTTTTAGACAGCTTGTTTTTCTGGATGTCAAGTCCCATGCTAGCTCTGCTCAGGCAAAACAAAACATATTTGAACTGAAACTAACAAGATGCACAAAATAGAGGAACTCAATATATTAGCTATAATATCAAAAACGATTTTTCCAAAGTTTTAACAAAAAGCATTATTTGCAAGAATGATGGTTAGCTATATGGGTAGCCAAGTTACTATTTCTGCTGCCCAAAACATCTCGCGCCTGTCCTACTCTTCACTATGGCATATTTACCAGATTAACCAGGAATTGCAAATATTTGGAAAACGGACTGGTCTTCTATTACAATAGAAAGGGATAAAGGCCATATAGCTAATAACTAAAAAGTTACCAAGCTCCTTGACAATGACAAGTTAGACAACATCTAACACCTAGCTACCAGCAACCAAGTTCAGGAAATGGTAGGCAAGATCTTTTCCATGATTACTTTAGTTAGCACGCTGTTTTACCAAGCTGTGTTACCATTGCACAGAACTGGGACCATCCACAAGCCGTCAGGCTGGTACTGAACTTACCTCCCCGCTTGAACCACTCGACTCCCCCAAAACATCCCGAAATTTCTGCAGGTTTCTACCGATAGCAGAGGAGACCTGTAACGCAGCATCAAATCCGGGTCCAACACCAGCCGTGTTCGGGTGGGTCCCCAGGTCACTTTGGAGGGAGGCAGTGACCCTTATTCGGCCCGCTCTCCTCCCGGTACCGGAGTTGCAGCTCCCTCCGGGCCGAGCGGGGAACCGCCACCGACAGCTGTGCGCCATTTTACACTCTGCCTGCCTGCCCTCAGATCAGAGAACTCAGTGGGCGGAACCCTTAACCAGCACTCCACATAAACATCGTGACGAACGCGCTAAACTCTCACTGGATGAATCAACATTATCCATGTTGCGGGGCGAATTTCACGAAAGCCCGACAATGTATTTCCTCCGCGTTTCAGTTCAGCTTCTGCACGCCTCCTGTGAAAGCAGGTTCCAGGACTTCACCCGGGAAAGTGCTACCCAGTTAAATCGCAAAACAAGAACCGTTAGCTGATGGGTCAGGCTGTTGTTTTGAAGCAATTTGAGGCTAAAGAAAGAGGTAAACAAATATGTCAGCCAAACTTGTGCTGGAGATATTTTTGTCTTCGCTTGAATGAAACGAAAGAACACAATCAACTAACATCAATAAAACGAAGTAGATGCCAACGTCCACTGTAAAGTACAGCATTGGAAAATGTCCATGAAACCTTACCAAACACATACACATTATTGTAACTATTTATTTTTATGGTATATATACCAGTTCAGACAATATCTTAATTTCCTACTCATACTGTACATAAAAAAATCATTCATGAAAATTAAAACAGAAATATTGAATCATTAAATTCATCCATATAATCATTGAGTTGGTAGATATTCAACATACTGTATGAATGCATGCCAACAAATACATATTCTTTCTCTCACATTCTAATATTTTATACAAAATCACACCACTTTCTTCCAGTTAAAATATTTCCCAAAAACAAAATCACACAGCTGGTGTGCTGCTTTACCAAAGCAAGCTTTCCAATGACCAATTCAGACGTTCACTATCCTCTGTTCAGCTCACTGCAACAAAGCCAGAATGCAATATTCTTTTCTCATAGTATGAAATAAGTCAATCTCATTCATTGAAAATCCTCAAAGGCTCATGGATTTTGTTTTGTAGGCACGATTCCTTTCATGAAAATGCTTTCATACATACGTATTTTTTGCTTGCATAAATTCAGTTCAATCAGCTCAATTCTGAATGCAAAAAGGATATTAAACTGGTAGATCTATTCAGTTCATTGAAGGAGTATGCAGCATGATAACAGGCCTACACTGTTTCATTTAATACATACATACACTTTGTTTCAGACTCGGATTCTGCAGCAATCCAGGATCCCACAAAATACTTTCATATAAAATATTTGTTTGGCAGAGCGATGCAGAAACTTGTAAGGGAGTTTATACAGTACATTGTTTTTATGTTCAGTTGGGTTGTTGTGTTGTTCACACCAGGCCTTTATCACTGATCATAAATTATATGAGTCAAAGAGGGTGAACTAAGCATGAGGCTATAATAGCGCCACTATAGTTTATCAGAGGGCATAGCAAGCGTGTAACACGTTTGCGCAGCGCTGGCCGTGAACTAAGCTACATGTTGTGGCTTCTCTCTGGTGATGTTGTCACATATTTGAAATTGTCCAAGCAAGGTTTTTTCACTGGATGCCACTGAATAACATGGAGGCAGCATTAGAGGCGGACGCAGGACTCATTTGGATCGAAGCAGTTTGAAAACATCCAAAAGGAAAGCAGACCATGGATGAGGCAAGTAGTAGTAGTAGTAGTAGTAGTAGAAGTAGTAGTAGTAGTAGTACTGTACACGAGTAAAGGTTGAGAAGGGAAGTTGTTCAGCATTGTTCAGCCACGCTGAGTCTCCAATCCCAAAAAACAGCATCTTTGCAATAGTCATCTTTGGTCAATTGATAATTGTTCCATTGGCTTACCCATGAACCAAAGATAACCTGAGTGCAAAGATGCTCTTTCTTCGAAAGCCCATTACAGCCAGAGAGGTAGTGGTAGCAGGGCTAGCCGCTAGGCCCCATTGCAGGAGCCTTCTGCTTATGCTCATCCAGCCACTGTAAGATCTGCTGTTTGAGTTCCTCGTTGGGTCGGATCTGGTCCATGGTGAGGTGTGTGCGGTTGAACGGGTCGGTCTGATCACTGGAAGGACAAAAAAAAAAGAAAATCACGTTTGCATATCAGAGAACCTCACGCTGTTTTAAAAGGTACAGTTCAGATCATTCGACTACCCTCACATTAAACACCAGTAGTAATATTTCATAAACCTGCAATGCTGTCGACAAATAAGCATGTTGTTTAAACCAAGTAAAAAAAAAGCTTACAATAATAATTTGAAATCAAGATGTCTTTTTAGCAGCTAGACTCTCCAAAGACATCTTTATATCTTTGGCACACTGATCTCCTAACCCTTATCCTGTTATATTTTGAACCAACAGGATTACGTTTTAGAATAGTTTCCCTCGGCATATTCTACCAAACTGTAATGCAAGCTGACCTGAGTAGATGTCTTGCGATGGTGGAGCGGTCCACTGTGACGTTGGAGGAGGGAAGTAGCACGGGATCTACCATCAGCGTAGACATGATGGGGTCCAAGAACTCGTCGGGCGCGTCCGCATATGTCTCCTCCTCCTGCTGCTGTCTGTCAGCATGGGACTGAAGTAGGAGGGGTGTCAGGCAGGCAGTGCTCCTTCAGATACGTTTTGTTTTTAAATAAGTGCTCTCCAAACCAAAACAAAAAGGAAAACCACCAAAGCATACCTTGATTTTGTCAGCGAGGCGAGTGAAGGCTACGATCACATCTCCGGGCTTGTTGATTTTCTTAAGGACCCGAGCGGTCTGAGAGAAGAGGGTCGGCGAGTACGAGCGGCCATCTCTGGGGACCGTGGAACAGAAGTTCTCCTCGTCTCTGCAGAATAAAACACACACACAGTCACTTAGTAAAGCTAGGCTTCGTTTGATCGTGTTCATTTGTTTCTTAATGATCTACACAAATGACTGATTCTTTACTGTGGAGGCAGTTGTAAGTTGTTATAAAAGCGCTTTGTAACACTTAAGAAAGGTGCTATACAATAAAGGTACTATCATTATTTGTACTAGACTACTGGTACTAATATTATTATTACTATTGCTATCGGTACTAGTATTAGCATCCGTATAGTATTACCATCAGTAGCATTTGCATCAGTATCAGTATGAGTATTAGCATTAGCATCAGTAGCATTTGCATCAGTATCAGTATTAGCATTAGCATCAGTAGCATTGGCATCAGTACGAGTATTAGCATTAGCATCAGTAGCATTAGCATCATTAGCATCAGCATAAGTAACATACCCAAGGTTCAGGTAGATGGTACAAATGTCAGAGACCAGCTGCTGGGGCTTGAAGTCAAACTCGCTGAAGTCCTTGACCTTAAGAGCGCCCATCTTAGGTCCTACCAGGTGCTGCAGGAAGTAGTTGAGCATGGAGATGATCCTCTCAGCCAGGAAGGGGTGGACAAAGATCCCTTTGATCTCTGGCAAGGTAAAAGAAATTTAAAAAAGACAGAAAAAGATCAGTATAACGTCAAAGATAATAAGGACGAGTGTTAGCTTTTTATGTTCTTATGATCAACAAACAGCAATAACAACATGACAAAAAGGGCAAAGAACAAAGAACTCTGATACAGATAATTTAGTGTAACACCATTTGCACAAAAACTGTAAAGCAGTTGGATTAAACACCTACATTCCATAAGAAATGTTTTACATAAATATGCAGGGTTGCAATTGATCCAAATGTACATTTGACGGTGATAATTTAACCAAAACGTACGTAATGACGTCCTTCGTCCTCTGAAACAAACAGAAGACGAAGGATCAGCACCACAACATTCTTACTGACATCAGGGTCCCTCCCTGCTCTCCTGTCCCTAGATAATGTAAACCCCTTCCCTCTGCCCTTTGACCTCTGACCTGAGGTGAGGAAGCTCAGTGTGCCGATGGTCTCGTTGGACATGATGTTGTGGAAGCGCCCCAGCTGGCTGAACATCTGCAGGCTGGACTCCTTCTCTCTGCGGGCGTCGGGGGACAAGCCCTCCCACTCCCCACGCTCCCTCTCCAGCTGCAGCAGCTTGATCTTACTGAGGTACTGTAGGGAGGGAGAGAGCGAGAGAGAGGGAGGGAGGGAAAGAGAGAGAGAGAGAGAGAGAACAAGAGAGAGAGATAGATAGATAGATAGATAGAGAAAGAGAACGACAGAGAAAGCAAGAGAGAGAGGGAGGGCGAGGGAGAGAGAGAGGAAGAGAGAGAGAGAAAGAGAGAGAGAGAGGGAGACAAGGATAGTGGCAGGGAGGAGGAGAGAGAGGGAGGAGAGGAGAGAGACAGACAGAAAGAGAGAGAAAGAAGGGAGAAGGGGAAGAAGGGAGGTCTCAATATTAATCATCAGTTATAACCCAAATATCAGTTCTTTACCAAACAATTTAAAAGCATATACGGGACAATGTAACAGGGTTCATTTAAAGTATACGTATGACCCACACAAACCAACTGTGTATTCAGCCCAGAGAGATTTATATGACTATATTCCTGGCAGGCTCTCGTGTACTTAACCCATTCAAAGTCTGACTGAATATGAGCTCCATATCCCTGGCAGGAATGACAGACCTGTATTTAGGGTTAAGACCCGCCCACTCCGAGGATATGGACACAGACACAGATCATTTAGCTGGTTGAACAGATACAGATACAGGTAACGGTAAAGGTGCACTCTACCTGTATGGCCTCGTCCAGGAGGAAGATGGCGTCGTTCATCAGCAGGTTAAGGTACCTCAGGAACAGAGGGGGATTCATGGCCTCAAGATTCTCCGAGGCGTAAACGGCCAGACGCTGAAAGACAACAGAAGGGCTTTGACTACATTTACTGTTTTAAAAACTGTTGTTTTTGGCCTCGCAATTCATATGAAAAGTAACCCCAAAAATACAGATTGTTATGTTTCTGATTGACTTGTGCAAAGCACATTGATTTGCCTGTGTGTATGAAATGTGCTATAGAAATATATTTGATTATTGTTTGTTGGGGTTTAAAGGGGAGCACCTTAATGCTCTCCCTGTAGCTCTCCTTGCCCCACATGTATCTCAGGATGGGGTACATGGGTCTCCTGTAGTTGAACTTCTGTTCAAACTGGTGGGGGTCACCTGATGGGAAATGATCAAACAAAAACAAAAATACATTTAAATCCCATCGCCTCTCAAGTTTTTGTCTTTTCTGGGTCAGAGTTATTATTTCTGTGTGTGTGAGTGTGTGTCGCTCTACCTCCATTTCTCTCATTCGCGCGCACACACACACACACACTGTCACAGCAAGTGAGAGCACACACACACCTCTCCGTAACTAACCTGTGAACTCAATATCCACAAACACAGCTATGAGAGCCTCGGCCAGGTGAGGGGCGTGGCGGTAAGAGCAGAACACCCTCTCACGCTGGAACATGATTGGCTGGGGCGTACCCGTTGCCGCGGGCTCCATGTGCGGCATCACCGCCTCCAGAACCTCTGCCAGCTTCGCGCGCAGGTGAGGGTTCTTCATTCTGATTGGCCGGAATAAGATGAAACAAAACATAAGTTACGCAAAGTTTCAGGCCGTGAAGGGAAAGTCTACTCAAAACAGAATCAAGTTCCATTTCAAAATGTTCTGGATTGGAGGAAAATTTGTAAGGGGGAACATTTTTAAAAAGGATAATTGTTGGTGTTTTTCAATCGATAGAAGTTTAAGATTGTTTGTGCATTTTAAAATATCTTCCAATTTCATGTCAGCCATCATCATCAGTTTTCTTACATACTTGACAGTTCAGTTTGATTTATGGGTTACTTTATTCCAAAAATATCTGAAAATGGTTGTATCTGCAATCTCACTCACAGATAGCCTTGACATACAGTATTGGAAAAGTAATGTAATTTAGAGTAATGTATTCCCATAGAGATAGATACTAATCTTCATATTCACATGTTCTGTTAGTGTAATGTATTCCCATAGAGATAGATACTAATCTTCATATTCACATGTTCTGTTAGAATAATGTATTCCCATAGAGATAGATACTAATTTTCATATTGACATGTTCTGTTGGTGTAATGTATTCCCACACGTTCTGTTGAAGTCCTTTTTCTTACTGTCAGGTGTATGAATGTCAAACTATGGAAATTGAAATGTGTTCATGCAAATTATGCAAACTGAGCAGAACACACATAAATAAACAAACAAATATGTGTCTGCTCCCTTAGTCAAATATGTACTTTCACTCTGTTGAAGCTGGCTGTTATAGACTGGCCATGTATTTGGGAATGTCTCTTTCACTGACTGGTGGTCAAAGTGACTGTTAGCACAGCTTGAAGAGTTTGTACTTGGGGCCCTATGATGCAAATTTTCAGGTTCCTTCATTTAGGGGTTCTACTAGAATAGTTTGGCGCGTTTTAATGTTCAATAAACAATCATTTTTCCAAACTGCCTGGATCTGCAGCACCTCTCTTCACCCTCTCTCTGAAATGCTCCATTTTAGCTCCTGTCTCTTTAAGGCCCCCCTCGCGAATAGCCCAGTCTGCTCTGATTGGTCAGCTGGACAAACAAAGGGAATTTGCCTTTGCACAGACGAAAACGTTTTCTTGACATGTCGAAACCACTATCCAAACTTCCCAGCCTCCGCTCTGACTGGCTCTGTTTGAGGACGTGCTAAACTAGCCGCTAGGTGGGCATTATGCAAATGTGTGACTTTGTGACGTAGATAAGTAACGGAATAAAATGCCAGACTACAAACGAGGTGTTTCAGGCAGTTTAGAAGCAGTGTTTTCTGAGAGAGAAAGTAGCTGCCTTTGGCGTGGACTGTGGGCTTTGTAACTTTTCAGACCTTGTACATGCACAAAAAGCTACATAACATACTGAGGGAAAGAGAAAAACCCAAAAAGCATAATAGGGCCTCTTGAAAGTTTCCTTTGTTTCTGATCAAAGTGCTTTCTCGTCACTCTCCCAGCCGGTTGATAACGCTGATTATTATGGATCCCACTGCTTTTTTTGGAAAGACACGCCCATGTTCATGCGGGTGTTGATTGACAGGCCGCAAATCTTTTTACACTTTTCAACTTTAAGTTTTTCATACAACAGTAAGGTTAAGGTTCAGAATAAGATTAGGGATAGGCATGGCCAGGTTTCCCATACAGAGATTAAGCCTAATTCTAGACCAAATCTCACTGTCAATGGAGATTCTCCATTGAAAATGTTTTTTAGTCTAAGACTTGGCTTAATCCCTGTTCGGGAAACCAGGCCAAAATGATTACAATATACAAGTATGGCCACCTGGCCAACCCTAGTGCTTGAGGGCGTGTCATTCCAAGAAAAGCAGTGGGATCTACAATCCAACCCTAACGCCTACCTCTCTACGTTGCCCATGAAGACTGTGATGAAGTTGAGGACCTGCTCCAGACTCTCGGCCGAAGACTCCAGAACCTCGTCAGCAAACCGACGCAGGAAGATGAAGAAGTCACCCAAGTTCTCCGCAAAGAACTCTGAAACAACACAGAGACTTCTGCATAATTATGTACGTTTTTTTTGATGCCTTGAACCAAAAACAGCATATCTGTGTAGGAGAGACAGGGTGAGCATAACCCACTCATAGTGCTGGGGGACATCCATGCACCTGCTGCAGAGCACACAATGCTGGTACTGAGTGGACACAGAGTGAAGCAGCTATTCCTGCCACATAGCACAATACCCAACCTGGTACATAACATACCTGTTATGCTATAACATTCATGGTCTACCTGGTACAAAGCACAATAGCTCACCTGGTACTAGCCATCACCATAGCCTACCTGGTACCCAACACACCCTGGTTTACCTGGTACAGACACACTGGTATAACTGGTACAAAGCACGCTGGTCTAACTGGTACCAAACCCACTGGTCTACCTGGTACAAAGCATGCTGGTCTAACTGGTACAAAATGCACTGGTCTACCTGGTCTAACAGGCTGGGAAATGCATCCTACCTGGTACATAACCTAGTGGGTTAATTTAAAGACCAGGGGGGGAATGTAGCCTACCTGGTACATAACCTAGTGGGTTTATTAATACTGAGACCAGGGGGGAAACGCATCCTACCTGGTACATAGCACAGCATGCTGTTGCTGAGGGGAGCCAGAGGGAAGCTGAGCTGCATGTGTTCGGGCCCCTGGTTCCCCAGCCCCAGCTGGACCAGCAGGGCGGCGGTGGAGGCCTGGAGGTTGAGGCAGCACTGCAGCATGGCGGGCTGGGTGGCAGCAGCTTTGGTGGACAGGTAGACGGTCATCAGCCTCTCAAACTGCTCCCTGAGCTCCTCGGCTGTGGGGCCGCCGGCCAACTGGGCCTCGCGCCATGTACCCTGGAGCCGGTGGAGGGACTGGTTCATCCTCACCATCTGCTCGTGCAGTCTGGGAGGACGGGGGGGACGCACACGCACACACACACACACACAGACAGACATACATAACAACACACACACAGAGACATATTAGCATGTAAACAAACACACACACACAGACAGACATACATAACAACACACACACAGAGACATATTAGCATGTAAACAAACACACACACACACACACACACACACACACACACACAGAGACATACATAAAACACACACACACAAACACGTACAGAGACATATTAGCATGTAAACAAACCCACACAGACACACACAGATATACATTCACACACACCCAAAGACACAGACGTATTAGCAGATAAACAAACACACACGTACAGAGACATATTAGCATGTAAACAAACACACACACAGACACACACACACACACACACTCACAGACAGAGACACATTAGCTCGCAAACAAACACAGAGATGTAGACACACAGACATACATTTAAACATTGCAGAGAGACAGATATAGTACACACACATACAGGGATGCAGGTGTCGACACACACACACACACACACACACACACACACACACACACACACACAACAAAACAAAAACAATGTGGGGTTTAATAACATCTTGCTAGCAACACCACTGTTGAAACATATGCTTTGTTGCCATGGGAATGTGAGACTGCTTTGAGTGTAGCTAAATGTTCCCACTTCACATTTCCAATATAGGTCAGGTGTGATCTCATTCTGTGGCATCATCGCTTATGTATAACAACATGCAATACTGCAAAAATAATAACACGCATATTGAAGCAGATTCTTCAGTACTATTCTCTATAATTGTATGTCCACCTAGGGGGTGAGTGTGTGTGTGCGTGTGTGTGTGCGTACCTGTGGAAGCCGAGGTGCAGGGTAAGTTCTGTGTGTGTGTGTGTGTGTGTGTGTGTGTACCTGTGGAAGCCGAGGTGCAGGGTGAGCTGTGTGAGGATGAGGTTCTCCGTCAGCAGGCTGTAGGACTGGCTGAACTCTGGAGGCTGCTGAGGGCAGTGAGGCACCAGACAGGTCTCTTTGTCCAGACCTGTCCAACAAGGGAACAGGAGGGTTAGGGTTAACAGTTAGAGACCTGTCTGAATGGTAACCCTATGTCCAATCCTGAGCACAAGGAAACAGTAGGGTTAGGTTAGGGTTAGGGGTCACACAGGACCAGGAAACTGCAGGGTAAGGTCAACAGGGTTCAGACAGGACAAGGAAACTTTAGGGTAAGGTCAACAGAGTTCAGACAGGAGAAGGAAACTTTAGGGTAAGGTCAACAGGGGTCACACAGGACAAGGAAACTTTAGGGTAAGGTCAACAGGGTTCAGACATGTTCCTACGTCCAGGCCCGTTAGTAAAAGGAACAGTAGGTCTGAGTTAACGGTTAGCATTTAGACAGCCTGGGTTAGGGTTAGGGTTAGGTTAACGGTTAGCATTTAGACAGCCTGGGTTAGGGTTAGGGTTAGGTTAACGGTTAGTATTTAGACAGCCTGAGTTAGGGTTAGGGTTAGGTTAACAGTTAGCATTTAGACAGCCTGGGGATGGTGGAGCTGATAAACAGGAAAGAGTGGAAGTGGTGCAAAGTGAAGCAGGATGTCACAACGGTTATAAATCTTCTCAAAAAGGAAATTATGTTGGCTAATATGATACTGTGTCATATCTGATATAATAGGATACAGTCTCATATCTGATTTAAGGGCAAAGGCTCTTGCACATTAGGACGACTGATTGGGTTTTCAGCAATCAATGACGACTAAATGTTTTTGACAAAAGAAAGGTAATGGGAAAAACACTTTTTTTAAAAATGCCTCTGGCATGTACGTTGCAAACGTGCGTGTACACACACATACACACACCCTGGTATAAGTACCTCTGGCATGTACGTTGCAAACGTGCGTGTACACACACATACACACACCATGGTATAAGTACCTCTGGCGTGTACGTTGTAAACGTGCGTGTACACACACACACACACACACAAACACACACACATACACACACCCCCTGGTATAAGTAACTCTGGCATGTACGTTGCAAACGTGCGTGTACACACACACACCCACACCCTGGTATAAGTA
>JAVQIZ010181957.1:0-10080 GCA_036023535.2 Galaxias brevipinnis
GCGTAAAAAGTGGCGACCGCCTTCTTTTGTGCATACACCACGTTTATAAATGAGAGGCAGACAGACAAACACAGACACACACACACACACACACACACACACACACACACACACACACACACCTGCTGTCCAAGAACAAGGCAGGTCACCCTGTAGACGTGCTGCTGGTTTCTCCCGGGCTCTAATTGGCTGATGACCTCCACGCCTAGGCCCGTGGCCCCTCCTTCCTCCTTTATGTTGCTATAGAAACGTCCAGGGGCGAGGGGCCAGGCCTGTGGACCGCCATGGAAGACGACGAGCCACGAGGCGTGTCGGGACAGCACCACCTCAGACACCAGGGCCTGAGAGACAGAGAGGCAGCGAGAGAGGAGGATGAAAAGGCCTAAGCTATATTTGGGTTCCCTCTAGTCTAGACTGCTACTCTGGGTGTGTCAGTGAACAGTGGTGTCTGTATTGAGGTGCAGTCTGAGGAGAAGAGAGGATAAAGGAGGAGAGGAAAGGGGAGGAGAGGAGAGGATAGGAGAGGAGAGGAGAGGGGAGGGGAGACCAGCTCTCCTGTGGGATCGTTAAAAACCCCCAGCTCCTCGGGGCTGTCACTCAACCAAAAATAGGTCAGTTAACAACCTCGCACTGACACTACCTCTCTTCCTTTCTCTCTACCTCCTGAACACACACACACACACACACACACACACACACACACACACACACACACGTCCCTGTACGCACCCGGAGGGGACTGTGGGCGGCCAGCGTTGCCATGGCGCTGATGTTGTAGCGGTCCGTTTCTATGGAAACGGTGACGACAGTGTGTCCTGGACCGACTGCCTCCATCTGTAGACCTCCACAGTAGCCAGAACCACGACCTACAGAACCTGAACACACACGCGCAGTCAAGCACGTTGCTGTTAACACAAAGGCTCAGATTACGTCAGCAGAAAGCCTCTTTAATGGGTGACACATTAGAATCAGAAGCTAGGTCACTCCACCGTGTAGCAGCTGTGAGTTCTTCCAGTATCAGTATCAGAAAACCCTCTATAATGTACCCAGAAACATTGGGATTACTGCACTTAACGAAAGCACATTTAAGACATTTAGGAGCATCAAGAGCAGCAATTTAATGAAGAATGAGTGCGCGCGCGTGCGGACACACACACACACACACTCACTCACTCACTCACTCACTCACACACAGACACACACACACACACACACACACACACACACACAGACAGATAATTATTGGAGAAGAGAGATATTGATCATTTTATCCAGTCTTGCTAATGGAACTTACAAATTACTTCTACGTTTTTTTAGTTTTTGGGCTGAGCGTGTGTGTGCATGCACAGCTGTCTGTTTGTATGTGTATACAGTTAGTGTGTGTGCCACTATTGATCCAATCTAGAGTCCTGACATACTCAAGGATGAAATAAGATAATTAATTCCCTCCTTCAAGAGGAAAGACCCATTACCATACATCTGCCCCTTTGTATGCGTGTGTATGTGTGAGAGAGAGAGACAGAGGAAGACACAGAGGGAGAGAAACAGAGAGAAAGAGAGAGAAACAGAGAGAAAGAGAGAGTGCAAATGCATAAAGAAAAGGAGTGCTCATTAAAGTGGGAGCTGACGTGAGTCTTCTTTATCTTTGTAATAGACTGTGTCTCTGTGGAGTGGTAGGAGGGTCAGAAGTAGGGCTGGGTATCGCCACTGATCTCCCCAGTCCATTCCATTTCAATTCACAAGGTCAATGACAATAGCAAGATTCCTTATAAACTATTCTAAGAACAGCACAGGGAACCATTTAACTTATAATGTGGTGAATTACAGAAAGTATGAATGGGAAACACTGACAACTAGGCTCAATGCATGACTTTAAAAACATGCATTTTTTAAGCAATATATATATACAGTACATATATATATATATATATATATATATATATATATATATATATATATGTATATATCCAACACTTATAAACAACAGTGCTTTGGAATCGAAAATAGTGTGTGTTCCTTACCTGTCCTCCATTCACATAAACCCCTCTAATAGGAGCCCTATTTAGCAGGAGACTGCATTCTCATTTTGAACATATACAAATGAACTGAACATAGAGAGGCTCGCAAATAAGCTATATAATAGTATTACATATTTCCCAGTATAGTATTATTACAGCTATACTATAATATTTCATATAACATACTAGCATACGTGTAGTTGGCCTTAAAATAAATATAGAATAGTCCCATTAACGTAATCTTCTTGTCAAAATAATAACCAAGTTAATAGCAGAATCCATACATGACATAGATTTATAATATACAATAGGAACAGTTGACAGACATTCTTTTTTTTTTAAACTATTCTACACATCCCCTCCGCTATCCTCACGAATCCGACTATAACACGTTGGTGACAGCAGCAAACTATTTTGGTCTTTGGTGGTTCATTAACTGTTGTGTGATTTCACCGGATGGGAAACAAAACAAAAGTTGTTGGAAATATCCAACGCACTCCACGGCCCCGGGAAGCTGGCTGCACTCCCACTCCCAGTCCCAGTCCCAGTCCCAGGCAGTGTGTGCAGACCGCTTTACACTGGAGTGTAAAAGAGTCTGAAAGAGGAGCTCAGCCACCGAGCACCACTGACACACATACTCACCGTCAAGGCCAGAGAGCCGGGCCACTGGAGACTAGCGATTTGGCCCAGCTAACTGTCACACACAGGAAACATTCTGTTCTGTTTGTGTGTTTGTGTGTGTGTGTGTGTGTGTGTGTGTGTGTGTGTTTGTGTGTGTTCGTGGCACCTGGGAGTCGGGTGAAGACCAACGGAGGATTGGTGGTGACGCGGAGCTTCATCAGGGAGCAGTCAGTCATCTCCAGCAGGTTAGCCTTTGGGTGACCGTGTCCCCCGAGGGGAGGGGAGCTCTGACTTTGGGGGACTGAGGCAGCACCAAGCGGCCTCTGGTCCTGGACCTTGCTGGATGAACCAGCGGTGGTTGCTTCCTCCATCAGCCCCCACACAGCCAGTGGCAGAGTGATGGTCTCCCCCACTCTGCAATCCGCTGTCTGGGGCAGCAGCTCCAAGTGGCCAGGCATCAAAACAAACACCTGGGGGAAGAGAAGCTGCTGTACGGAGGAGTGTTCAGTGACTGAAGTGCCTGTCAGGGTGTTGACCAACTCACCTGTCCTGAGGCCATATGGAGAGGGTTGCTGGTGTCTGCTGCATGGAACTTAGCTTGGCCAAGCTTTTTTCCTGCCATCACATCCCCTTGGACTGTCACCACGGCAACATCGCTGTCACTCACTGACCAGCTAACTGAGCCACTTCCACCTTCAACCTGTACAAACACACACGCAAGCGTGCACACACACACACACACACACACACACACACACACACACACACAAAAGCCAAAGGTTCTTGCTTATCAGTGCTTTCTGTGTCTTTTTTCTGTCTCACACACATGCACACACACACACCTGTATGTGGTACTGATATGGTTGGCCCGTTGGTTGCCAGGGAAACACCAGGACAGGGGGCAACAGGGTCAGGGGCTCATAGATCTCCACTTCCTGATGAACTGTAATTGGTGGGATCAGTGGCAGGTTTAAGTTGTCCTAAAAGGACATGAGAGAGATCAGAGATAGCTACTGTCGGGTTAGATGTGTAAGTGTGTGTGTGTGCCTGTGTGTGTGTGTGTGTGTGTGTGTGTCGTACCACTGTGAAGTTGGACAGAGTAGCGTTGATGGTGGTGTGTCCAGTGCCGCGTGTCTTTATCACGTAATAGGAGTGGTTAGCAGAAGACTCCAGAACATCAAAAAGCAAGTCTGACAACTCCACGGCGAAAACCACATTCTGATAACAGAAATATAGGGTTCAAAAAAGATGGATAACGAGACACATAGGAATGAGAGACAGGGGTGCAGATGAGACATCTCGTCGTCATGGAGATAAGATTACCTGGGAGAGGTGAGCCACGTGACCGTTCTGGTCGTGAACCCGGATGGTCAGCTGGTACTGGTGCCCACCCTCCAACACCCACCTGTCCTCCTCCTCCGCAACGGAGAGCGCTGAGCAAACAAGCACACGCACACACACACACACACACAAACATGCATTACTAGGAGCCTCTCCACTGCAGTGTAACGAGGCATGTAGACACATTATCTATTGTTCTTACAAAGGTAGCTGGGTTCCACCACAGACACAAAGCACTGGGGCAGCTGGGACGCAAAGTCCTCTGGGAGGCCTGAGCAGAAAGCATGCTAAGGAAACATTCCAATGTCTGACTACACTACCCCCCTGGGTTAGGATTCTTTAGGAGGAAACTGACCGTATTTGTGCGGTTGTTTAACCTCTCCGCGCACACCGGGTCGCCTGCGGCTCGTTATATTATTTTGAACGCTTGAATGTGTTTAATGATCTGCATTTGATTTATAAATATATTTGCCTCAACAAATTAACACACCTTAAGAAATAACAAAGGTATTCACTTTCAAACACTACATACTTGCATGCCATTACACTTTCACTTCTTCAGCTACTGGTTGTTCAATGAACGCATGTCTTTTTAGACAAACATCTTTTTAGACAAACATTGTAAAACCCCATTGTTAGGGGGTGAAAGGATAATGGGGTGAGAGAGGAATACGGTAGCATGCCCAAGCTGGACGGCTGTGACCGTGGCTGTTTGCTGGTCAACTCTGATGACCTCGTCCTCTCCTCCATCTGGGTTGGTTTCTACAGACAACTCATATCCTCCTCCACCCAGGGACAACTCTAGACAGAGATACAGAGAAGAGGAGGGAAGAAGGTGGTCTAGATGAATCTCTTTAATAAATATGGTGAGAACTAGACAAAATCAGGCCAACTAAGAAGGCTTCAGCAGGGTTGGAGTTATGTGGGAGCCAGTGGGAGCTGAGCTCCCATAAGGAGGGGTCTGAGCGCTCATGAAAGCAGTAAAGTCATACATCTGTGGAGGTCGCCAATACAGTGCACCGGTTAAGCTGATATTTATTTATCTCCGCCACTAACGTTAGAGACCCCCACAAAGCTCCGATAATAACTCGAACCCTGGGCTCAGGTCAGCAGAACCTGTATACTTCACATATACTGGTGGAGCATACACTGAATCAGATGACACTGAGGCACAGGACACCTGTTTGAGTGGAGTGTACGGTCCTCCAGATGCGATAGAGGAGGGTGGAACCTCGCAGCAGGTACATGTCCTGGGAGGGGCTAAGGTAGAGTCTGTCAGTCACTAACAGAGTGAGAGTTGCAGGCTCCACCCACTGGGGAGACGAAACAGGACAAAACAAACACATGCATGATATTTAACCATGAATTCTTTCCCATACCTCGACCACTGTCAATACCTACGGTACAGCACATTCCCATATCTATACAGAGTAGAATGACTTTGACACTCTTCTTGGGTACCTTGTACTCTGGGTCTGAGGGCCACACTCGGATGTGGGCCACTCCACTCCTGAGCCCCTCCAGGAGCACCTTGTCCCCTCGTTGACCCGCTTCCTCTAGAGACAGGATGTGATTCGGGGTGGAATAGCCCGCCTCAGAGAAACGGACAAACCTAAAGAGGGAGACATTGAATATAAATTAACTGTAGGGTCAAGGGAGCGTCCATAATACAGTGAGGGCTAGTGATGGAAAGCCTTGTTTAAGAATGAAAACACAACTCGCTTCCACTGTTTATTAGGCCCATCACTCTCTCTCTCACCGTATAATATCAGCTGTGTCTGGCTCTTTTGTTATCCTCCATTCAAACTGCAAACCTGCCAGACTACTGAAAGTGTTATCTGGAAAAAAAAGTGACAGATAGGGAGACTGAGACAAGAGAGAACGATATAGTCACACACACCCCCTCTCTCACACACACACGCACGCACGCACGCACGCACGCACGCACGCACGCACGCACGCACACACACACACACACACACACACTCATTCATTAGACTTATTTCACCTGGGTAATGCCCTGGGCAGGATCCAGCCTGAGGCTGGCTTCCATTAGCACCTGCTCCATTCTGCTTGGACACTTGCCCTGGGCTTACCTCATAGTCTGTGCCCTTGACAGCGCTTTTCATAGCCAGGATCCCACCCTCTTATTACAAATACCTTTATGAAAGGGAACAATATGGATGTCCTGCTACCAATGCCAAACCTTTAGCTACAAAAGTAGGGGGTATATTTTATTATGTCGAATATGGATAGTATTAGCTAAAAATTATCTCCAAAGTGGGATAATTTGAGACAAACTTGGAAAAGTAATATATGTTTTACTGTTCTCTGGACAGGACTGCTGCAATTCACTTAGTAGAAAGACCCTTTTCGGTTTGTGTTTTCGATTCAACAAGGAGGTGAAAAACATAAATTACACATGTTATGGCATTATTACACTGGAAATTGATTAGTTTGTTAATTTCGGAACTCTCCCAACCTATAAAACAGTTTCACAGCTTTAGGTTCTCTGACAAAGTTTAGCTAAATGTTTCAATATCTACATAGAATCCATTGGGCGATAGGACTTTTTTTTCGTCACTGTCTCTATGTTATGGAATAGTTTTCTTGCGCAAATGCACAAGGCTGGCAGACGCCCCATCTTCTTTGAAACCTTTCCTTAACTTTATAACGAAGGATTCAACTGTGAATGTTTCGATTTAGTTGTATGTTTTGTTTTATCGCATGATGCAGTAATTAAAAGGGGCCCTATTATAACACACCAAAGGAAAGGGAACAACCCAAAAAGTATAAAAGTGCCTCTTTAAGGCAATCAATTGTTTTGTACTGTACATACATTTTATTCCAATTGCTTCATTGTTTCATTGTTGTTGAGGCCCTTTCTAAAATGTAAAAGAGAAGTGCTATAGAAAAAAGCCTTATTATTATATTGTGAATCTTCATGCTTGACTACTGAGCAAAGGATGTTGATCATGTTAATTCTCAAGTACTTACCGCAATTAATTAGTACAAGTGTTAGCACAACTGTAAGTAAAATCTAAGCTTTTAGACTAATTAATAAATAACTAATTTATACACAGATAAATGGGTACGCACCTCCTGAGTCCCGCGCTGCGATTGACAGCTCCAAGGGTGGGTCCTCAGTGAACAACTGATGAGTTGTTGTAATAACTTGAATCTGTTGAATCCAATCAACGATGACATCACAGCGCAGTGTGTGCCCTGTCACTGTGACAGTAAGTGTTGATAAGATAGACCAGTACATTATATATAATAGTTCTGCACTGTCTGAATATAAAAATATTGTTCACTTTGAAACGTTCTGTTGATATCTTAAATCCTTCACCAACTACTTCATTATATCCTTGCCCTTCCCTTTGAACAAGATTTAACTCATAACTACAGACAGTTCTTTTAAAACGCCCTCACCAGAATCCTGTGCTAGTATGATGCTGTTCCCACGGCCAGTTTCCAATGGAGTGGACACAGAAAGAGTTGACACTTGTGCCTGCTGACTACAGGCAGAGGGCAAAAGCAGCGTAGGAGGAATGGATACAGACACAGGCTGTATTCTAACTGCCTCTGGTCTAGAGGTCATCCTGAAAAAATAATATGAGGATGAAATGAGGTTAACATGCATTTTATAATGTGGGCGTGACGTGTGTATTATTGAACGGCGAGTGACACTTACCACCTGTAGCACCCATTTTCTGCTGCCAGTGTGAAGTTTATGTGGACACGATTTGAGCGTGGCAAAAGTAACTTTGGAACATTTAACTTGGTTGACTGACTCAAAGTTATAACAGTTATGCTAAAGATCAAATATTGAAATAATAATTTTGCGTTACATGTCAAATTGTCAGGTAGCGTTACTGCCATTATTCTCGAACCTGTAACAAACTTAACAAAAATCTTTCACTGTTAGCTAGTTAATTTTAGTTACACATTTTTTTACATTTTGGCTAACAACGTAATTGCTAGCTAAGTAACGTTAGCAAGCTAGTAAATAGCCCAAATGTGCTAGCTGCAGCCGCCGCTCGCAAATATTTCATGCATTAAAGTTCAATTAAACAATAATAATTTGCAACATAAAGCATAAGCACTTTTTTACATATTATTGCTAAAAGGCCCTACAAATTGGTAAGTTATAATTGGGTGCAAATCATTGTTGATTTTTAAAACAGACGGTAAAATCTCTGCCCATCCTGTTGCCAAAAGTTCATGATGTGATGGTGATGGACGGCGCTAGGTGGAACTGGATGACGTAAATACGAAGTTGTAAAATATTCATCTATTTATTTGCCGCTAAATTCAAGACAAGACCTCTGCTGATCAAAAGACAAGCCTCATATTCAAACATATTAGCTAATAACCAGGCCATGCATGCAGCTTGAAGCCGTTAGACTTAAAAATGACAAAACAAAGACTGTCATGTTATATAGATATATACTTTATTAGTTCTCTCTGTTAAAATAAAATTACAAAATAATTTCAACCATAAACGGCACTTCCTTGTCCAGAATAATTTTTAAACTTATTAATAATACATATATCATAATTGTCATGACGAATGAGAATAATACTATAGTTTAATAATAGTAGCTATCAGCTATAACTGCGTTTAATTGTAATGGTAGAAAAGACTAAGCAATACAAAGCTAGATTTCAGTAACAGCATACTGTACAATATTCCAAGCGTGTGTAATTCAGTATTCCGGCACAGCATGTCACTAGATGACAGTTTTCAATATGGTCTCCGTTGAATGTTGTTGGAGAGTTGATAGTCTTTTATTCCTTCACACTATTATAATTCCTTTCTGATATTTTCAGCAGTCTCTCTTTCTACAGTACATTTATTCCATGTTGTGAGCAGCAGTTCCTCCATGGCCATAGTATCCTGTGTAGGGTAAAGTCCTTTAGTGGTCAGTGGCAGTCTATCTGCATCTCCTCTCTCATGGCATTGAAAGTGCAGTCGTCCAAGAGTGCGCGAAAAAAAAATTCACAGTTATTCCCTCAATATATGGATAGGAAATCTGCAACGCCTTTAACGATCTCTTTTCCGTTGTGATAGCTTTCCTTGCCTCATCTTTGTAGTCCGTTTAACAGAGAGAGCACTTTGGTTGCAAAGATAGTGTGTTTGTGTGTATGTGTGGTGTGTGTGTGTGTGTGTGTGTGTATTTGTCAATTTGTTTGTGTGTGTTTGAAAGTACAGCATACATTCATGCTTCATGTTTTAGGAAACATGGGATCTCGGAAGTACTGTATGGCAGTGGTATCTTTCCTTCTTGTAGTGTTATAAAGTGAATATCTATTCATGTTGTATCTAAGCTGCTTGGCAGTGGTTTTTTTTCTTCAAATTGATGTAGTGCTTGGTGTGCTCGGCAGTATAGGCTATTATATGTTGTTGTGAAGTAGTGCATTTATTTGTTGTGTGGTTGTGGGTAAGGTACTTAGTGAAATTTCGTGTTTGTAGGTGTACTGTATGCATTCATTTATATTGCGTGAAAGCTTTGCGTGCGTGTGTATGTGTGTGTCTGCTTGTGAGTGTGTGTGTGTGTGTGTGTGTGTGTGTATTGTCGGTGTACCACTAGTCTGAAGCGTGGTCGTATTGATTAAACCTTCTGTTAAAGGGATGCTCGTTAACACATAATTAGCAGTTAGATAGAAAATACATCATAAGAATAAAAAGTCATGGTCATTATTTCCTGATGGAGAGAGAAAGAGGGAGAAGGGAGAGAGACAGGGGAAGGTAAAGGTAGGAGAAAGCGAGGAACAGAGAGATAGAGGGAGAGACATTTTCCTGTAATTAGAGTGGGTTCCATTTAGGAGCTCTGGTTTCATGTAATCATTCCTTGTTATCTCTTGTCCTCTCTGCCTCCCCTTTCCTCCCGATTTCAAATCCAGCTTCGCTTTGGCTTCGCTTTTTAAAACCTTTGTACTACCCTTTCATCCTTAACTTCCTCCCCACGCTTAAGACCACTCATTCAGTCATTTCTCTCTTGATGTCCTCCCATCATCCTTCTTCTTTTCTATCCAGGTCTCTCTCTCTCTCTCTCTCTCTCTCTCCCTCTCTCTCTCCCTCTCTCCCTCTCTCTCT
>JAVQIZ010181973.1:0-12109 GCA_036023535.2 Galaxias brevipinnis
AGCGAGGCAAGTTGTCACTGTTCATAGCTCGAACTCTAGAGGTGCTATCTCAGAAACCAAATAGCCACTTTGTGTGTCTACTTGTTCTATGATCAATTTCCTGTTCACATGCGGTCAGCGTCACACTACTCTGAGGTGAGCACAATTTTTTATTTGTCACCTTCAAAATTAAAAAATATACACTTGACATGTTTTAAACCTTTGTGATGTATAGATTCAAACAAGTTTCGTGCTAGCTATATACGTAACATGCTAACTAGCTAGTATAGGGACTTGGTAACTAACGTTAATGTTGACTCAACCCGTTTGCGATACACACAACAAATTAATGACCGTTTACTTTATTGACTTGTGGGATGATCTGTATGCAGGTCTGACAGGATTGCATAACATACACATACACTGTGTGACTGTTACCATATATTTTTTTGTACAGGGCTAGACAACCCTTCTAGTTCTGGGTGATGGTAGCTTTCCCTGTTTTGGACTCACTAATCTGTCTAATCACACTTTACAAAAGAGCCCATTAATGGACACATCCATGGTGCTTCAATCATTATCCTTAACATAAGAATCAGTTACTCGTGCTCACAAACAATCTGACAAAGAAAATAATGTACTTTATTAGTCCACACATTGGCATCAGTCAGCATCATTTTCAGTTACACTCTTTTTAAAATGGTAAAAAAAAAAGTGAAACAATTAGGCCTATTGGCCTATTAATAAACTAAAATAAAATGTATCCTGTTTCATTAGAGTTTAATAAGATAAAACAATGTTATAACTATTTTCAGTATGATTCACCTGTTCTGCCATGCCTAATAAATTATCACAGGCCTACCTGTTTTTCGGATAATCTGAGGCCTATGGTAACTGGTTTCGGAATTGTGTGGCGTCGGGGGTGGGTACATTTTACCCGAGGTATGTTATCATAGCAATTTCCGCTGCATCTCAATTTACGCTGCATCTCAACTGCACTCAGCAGTTTATGTTCGTGGTTAACTCGATGTTAAGCGCTCTATAACGCTTAAATCAGGAAAATTGCGCTGCCTACCACGTCGTTAAACTGCTGAAGTGGACACATGTTTTCTGCCCGCAGTCGTTTAGATCATACGAAATTAACATTTGGTTTTACATCATACAGGCTATTAATATATAGGCTATAAAGCTATGGCCAAATCAAAGTTAGCTTCCAAAGAGTGTATTGTTCTAGAAAATCCTTTACTTTAACAGTTAAAAAAAGTATAGGCTATTGGCCTAATTTCAAACGCGCTTTCCGCTGTGGTTGCAGCTGATCGTTAGAATGTCATTGCATACGGCCCATGTGCGTTAGGGAGTAGCCCATGTGTAGGCTATGATTTAATAGCCTATTTTCACATCTTAGATATATTATTTTATGTATCCTTTCATCTCACTTATATTACAAAAGTGTACATCATGCAAAATAGGACACATTGGTTCAAATTCTAAATCATAGGCCTAGAGGTTATATTATTTAAATATGGGAGAGTAAAATTGACCGTAGTTGTAGAAACATGCACATGACAAGAATACTGTTACGACTTCACTCTCGGCAGTGCGCTGCCACGATTTTTCCATTCATATTTATTTAAACCAGTCATTTCCTGACATTATCAACGTGCTGTCTTCCGGGATCGAAGCAGACGCTGCTTACGTTGACAACCGTGCCTCTTTTATGCGAACGCGCACAAACTCCATGGAGTCAACACCAATTTAACTAGGTCTAACATCATAAGCACTGTTCTTGTAACATTTAACACTCATTTGGATAATCAGAGGTCGTTAACTCCGACCGTCCTTGTTAACCCCGAGTAAGATCGGAGAAGTGTAACCTCCGTTATAGGCCCCAGGCATTTTATTGATAGTTGAAGTAAATTGAACATAGTTATGATAGTTATATACTGTACTTGTGGTTATATCCTCATTTCATCCTCATTTGTTTTGTTTTCTTTCAGGAGATGGTAGACCTCACAATGAGTGCTGATGCCAAAACACAATCCCTCCAGTTCAAGCACAGCTTCTTTAAGGCTGCTTCTCCCATGTCTAACTGAAGCCCCACGACCCCTTCACCGAAAAAGAAGAGCAGGAATACAAATTCCATGGGGGATTTTCTAACACAGGAAAGTGCTAGAAAGAGCAGAAGTGCCAGGAGAGTGAAGCGAAAACAGAGCGGTTCGTAGGCTGGTTTGAGCAACTAATTGATAAAATACAGATAAAACACTTAACTTCATGCTGGCTTGACAGTTATGTGCAATTGTATCACACAAGCTCCTGTTTGTGTGATGGCTGATTTGTTTACATTGCTATGCAGATGTCAACAACCTCAGAAGCGCACATTTTATTTGTATACTTATTTATAAAAAACACAGTACCTTTACACCTGAATCAATATGACAATACATTCTTATCACCTAACAACATCAAGCAAACAGTGAAAATTAAGCTGGC
Organism: Galaxias brevipinnis; assembly: GCA_036023535.2. Lineage (NCBI taxonomy): Eukaryota > Metazoa > Chordata > Actinopteri > Galaxiiformes > Galaxiidae > Galaxias > Galaxias brevipinnis. The sequence continues at coordinate 2,470 of JAVQIZ010181973.1, forward strand.
TAATAAAGTGCAATATTTTCTTGATTGTTCTCGAGCATGAATAACTGATTCTCATGTTGAGGATAATAATTGAAGCGCCCTGTATGTGTCCATAAATGGGGTCATGAGTCACATCGGTGAGTCCAAACAGGGAAGTCCGTCACCCAGAAGGATGATTCACTCAGACTGTTCTGACAACTTTAAAAGGGATTCAGTTGATTTACAAGACAAACACACATGGATATAGTGCATAGGTATGTCCTCATGAAAAAAAAAAAAAAACGAATCATTTGACCTATCACATTCTATGTGCATGGAGGACTTCAGTCCAGTAACGTCAATAAATGACATGAAATATGTAGCGTTTGTTTAGACAAATATAGTACAGCAATATTAAAAGAGTGAACAAGAACATCTAAAAACAAGTACCTATACGATGAGAATATAGAAATGGTGACCTCCAAGTGTATGTGTGTGTGTGGGGGGGTAGACTATGTTGCCCCCCTCAGGCAATGCTTTCTTGAACCGGCCCTGTTCTCCGGTCTGAATTGGATTCATCATCAGCTACAAAAAAGGTACATATAGTCACCAAAATACATAAATGAAGAAATGAATGAACTTGAGGAATGTTTTAGTCTAGAAAATACGATAGTCGGGATACTTACTACTAGCACGAGTGAATCCTGCAACAAAAAAAACAAAGAAAAGTTACAGAACTAACGTCTATACTGTAAGTCCCGACAGTACTTTGGTCAGTCCAGTGTAACATACCAGTCTGTCTATACTTCTTCCACACCAACAGCCCAGTGACCAGGACAGCAACAAGGACCACGGCAACAATCATCCCAACAATGAGGACAACCGGAGTTTTAAATTCTGTAATTCAAACAAGTTCATTGCAATGACATTTGTTTCTCTGGATCAGATACCATTACTACTCAAATAGGCTGCTGTGTGGGTTAAACAAAGTACCAACTGTTCCCGTGAGTCACAAAAGAGCATTATCACTTATAAACCTCTGGAAAATGCTTCCTTTTTTTTTTTTGCTTACCAAATGGAATCACTATCACCTTATCCAGGCTGTCATGATAGATAACACAAGCAAACTTGTGATTTTTCAGCAGCTGATAAGATACTTTCAAGGTGCTCCTGATCTGGAACGTTCCGTCCATGTTTGGGAGAGTCTCTCCTACGTTTACACCATCATTCATCTTCTCTCCATCTTTCATCCAGTACATCATCACCCAGCTGGGATAGAATCCTGTAGCATGGCAGGTGACAGGAGAGAAGGAGGACTGCTGGAACACCGACACCTCAGGGGGAGCTGGAAAAGAGGTAAATAGACAGATTAATCGAAAGTGTTGAACAGTAAGTACAAAATGAGGAGAGAGTGTAGTGTAGTGGGAACACTGGCATGTAATACTTACTTTGGAAACATCATTGTCACAAGTGAATGTTACGCTAAGCACACCAAATTGAGAATCCCATAAAAGAAAGTAAAGAATATATGTATATATATTATTGTGCCCTCATACCTGTCCTCAGAACACTGCTGCTTCGATAGCCGAGATAGATCTTCAGCCGCTCAGTGCACGTCTCTGTGAGAAGGCGAGCCGTCATTAAATTACTCACAGGATCACAGTCCCAGTCCAGTTTGATCCTAAACGCCTCTGAATTATAAGCATTCCATGAGAAGTCGTCCATGTTCAGCTCCAAGAAATTGTCTCCGTCCCGGCCAATCTTTTCGTGTCCCTCTGCAGTTCCAGTCTCATTATTCCATTTACAACCAATCGATCTTTGGGTAGTGTATATATCTGTAACTGTGTTAGAAAGACACACACACACACACACACACACACACACACACACACACACAACAAATACACTAAGCTAATAACTATTTGATATTGAAACACAAAATATAAAAATGTGACGACAAACTGGGTCATCATTAATACACCATATAATCAGTATCTTGATCTAAATCTTCACAATTATACAGACTTGTCAGCTGTTATCTGTGGTGCAGCAAAACAATTGTCTTGAAATGATATGGTGCATAAAAATGTGATGAGTAAGTCCTACCTATTGTCTTAGACAAGTTGAGACGTAACCTTGCAGAATAAACGTCGGCTTTGTAAGTTTGGTATATACCATTGAGTTCATGCGTCCGTGATTCCCAGTGTTCTGCATCAGCTTTGTCCATCCAGTCAATCTTAGGAACCATTCTCCGGATGTTACTGTCGTAGTACTCATGCGGAATACCATCCACAAACCCAATTACGGAGTACTCTGGGATGTACAAATAATTTCCGTATATTGAGACAACTAAGTACTCAAGAGAGTGTATGACTATGGAAACAAAGATTGTGCAGTAGATTAGTCATATTGTGATCATATGAATGAAGAAATTTCAGAAAGTAATTCTGGCCATGCATGGCAAAACTCTGAGGGAACGTTTGATTTCAGATTGATTGTAGTGTACTTGAGTCACTCACAGCAAAAACATCCCGGATTTGCTTTTTGTAAGCTACACAAATTAACTTAAACAATAGTTTTAGAGGGATGGTTCAACTTGATTCAAATAAGTTCCTATTTACTGAACTGTCCCTTTAACACAACTTTAAACAAATTCTTATACATCCTATTATAGTGTATTTCTAAAACGTTGAATCATTTCCTAACTTTTTAGCCAATAAAAGTGGTTCCTTTTGTCCAAACACTGACATACCATTTACATTTTACTATGCAATAATTGATGCTTCGGTCCATTGTTACTCCCTTAATAGTAGTTTAGTCTAATAGCTCTGTAGAATGGGTCCTATACAGTTAATAATAGGCTAATGAAATTGGCTTCAGGCTCTGGCATGCTGCTGCATGCTCCTAAAGCCAAGGTAACCCGACTCGTTGTTTAAATATCAGATGTGGATCTCAACATGTATTACTATCTCTATACCTATTGGTCAGACAAACTAGTTTTTTTTGTTTTGTTTTGTTTTTTACTCGAACACAACAAAAGTTATGTTCAGTATGCCACAAGACATTTGAGATTTGGATTCTGAATAGCCTTTTTTAGGTAATTTGCACACACGCACACGCACACACACACACAAATATAGTATATATGTTGACTAGCCTGTATCTATAGGGGGAGTGTGCCCAACGTTCTCTTTCTCCAGCGCTGACATAGCGCAACGAAGTGTGGAGACCGCGAGACTAACCCGACGTAACCCCAAAAGAGGACATCCAGCTATAATCGGAACAACTTCATTGGCACAGCATCATTGGCCTACTTACCGCCAGATGCGGGGCCGACAGGGAGAATAAATAGTAGAAGAAATAGATGCTTCATGTCTTCCTTGCAAATGTAGGCTTTTTCATGAAACACACAAAAACCCTAATTTTAATGTGGTTTAGAAGCGCATGAACTAACTGTCTACACTAGTCAAAACTGACAGTAGAAAAAGACGTGGGTTATAGTTATTTTATTTTGTTTTGCTTTCATTTTGACGTAGAAAGGGGAGAAGGCAACGCAAAACGGGGATTATGCCAATTTTTTGGAATGGTGGGTTGTGATTGGTTGTTTCAATCATCAAACCAGGTCAAATGTGTTAAATATGTTTTTTGTCGCCTGCATGCGTGAAAGCGTATTCAATCGAATTGAGGGGATGACACTTCTGTGAAAAAAAAATTATAATAATCCACTCAAACAACCTGGTCAATTTGTCTCTCTATCTTTCTCTCTCCCTCTCTATACAGTCATTTCCCCTGAATTCAATGCTTTATTGGCATGTCTGTCAATAAAACAAACAACAAAATTGCCAAATAACTAAATAAAAGAAAACAGATGCAATAACAGTAATTATGTTATTGATATAGCCTACATAGCTAAGAGATTAGCAACAATAATGTAAGAAATTTACTAAATAATAAATAAAAACATGCCGTAGGTGTCAGTCTAAGATGAATGAACACACTCAACACAAATACAGCCATATAGCAACAACCCGCATCCCAAAAAAGCACTGATTGAAAGATATCTTTCCTATGTCATTTCATAATAATGTAATAATAAAAAAAATCCTTTAACTTTTCAAATACATATTAAAGTTACACTGTCTATTATTTCCATTGAAACTGAGCTGATAACAATCTCTCCTGCCTTTCTCTTTAGCCTTCTTTTCTCTCTCAGGGTTCACCGCTAGAGGTAGCTGTCAAACAATACTAGAGTCAAGAGTACTGTTCCACATCCGGTGAAAAAATTGCCATAGTTGTGGGTTTGGAATTATATCGATTTGTGTGATTTATGTGTCTTTCTAAAAGTAATCGTTGACAAATTTTCTAGACGCAGCACGGAGACGATACGATATATAATAATTAATCTTCACTGTTGGTCCAAAGAGTATTGCTGTCCCGGATTTTCCAGCCTGTCAAGGAAGCCCACCTTCGCAGTCAAACTCGGTCGTCCCGATCCGAGGTTAACGTTGTTAGTTGGGGTGTGTTGAAAGCATGGATTACTTTATCATTGTAAATTGTTTCAGCAAGTACCAACCCACGACTAGCAAAAGCTGCTGTGTAATAGTGAGACTGTTAGCTAGTACTGCCTACATGAAAATTGACACGTAAAATGATGATGCTATCGACTGTCAGATATTGATGTTATACGGTACTATTATTACTACACTTGCTGTAGTATTTTATGACAGACAAGTCATACTGCTATGTCACTTGATCCAAAGTTTGGATTTATACATACAGACAATAATAGTATAGCCTTTACAAAGCAACAGTAGTCGTTTTATTGAAAGCATCCATCAGGAAATCCATACTATTAGTTTGATGTAGAAATCCATAGATCTTTTGTTGCACATAGCCCTCTCAGCCATCCCTGCTTGTGAGTGACCATCTTATATGCCAAACTGAAATGTTGTCCCATTGCTTTCTTTGGCTCCAAACATGAAAGAGTTGTTAAGATGGCCGCCCCTGTCAACATCCAGAACCCCAGTAAGACATGGGAGCTCAGTCTCTACGAGTTACACCGGAGCCCTCAGGTAAGCATCGACTCATAGGCCCGGTTTCCCGTACAGGGATTAAGCCTAGTTCTAGACTAAATCTCCCTGTCAATGGAGATTCTCCATTGAAAATTGTTTTAGTCTTGGCTTAATCCCTGTATGGGAAACCGGGCCATAGTTAGGTAAAACACTGATACCATTACTTTCTTGACTGTAAAACTGTCTCTTCATGATAGGAAACAATTCCATCTCTGTATAACCCCCGCTTCCCTTTCTGTAATTTACGTGACTCTAGTTAATGTATTTTTAGAAACCTTTCACCAGGAAAGGTCACATTAAGAGTAATGTCTATTTTACAAGGGAATCCTGGCCAAGATCGGCAGCAGCACAGAATAACAAGTGAACCAAAAAGAAACCCCCACTACTATAAATAACACTCCCAATGAACAAGTGTAGTAGAAGCCACATGTCCAAAATGGTCAATTTAAGCACAAACTTACTGTATGTGTTTGTGTGTTAATCCATCCCCTGTGTGTGAGTGTGCGTGCGTGCGTGCGTGCGTTTTAACTTTGCGCTTCTTTCTGTGTGTGTTCCTCCCTCCTCATAGGAAGCCATCATGGACGGGACAGAGATAGCGGTGTCCCCCCGGTCTCTCCACAGCGAGCTGATGTGTCCCATCTGTCTGGACATGTTGAAGAACACCATGACAACCAAGGAGTGTCTTCACCGCTTCTGCTCTGACTGCATTGTCACCGCCCTGCGGTCTGGGTAAGCAAAGGGGGGGTTTGACCTCACTGACTCTCCCACAACCTCCTGCCTTCACACACACACACACACACACACACACACACACACACACAGCTATATATTTGTATCCTACTTAGGACCGGAAAGTAATTATACTGTGAATTTAATTGAAAACAGTTCTTTTTTGGAAAAAGTAAACCTACCTCTAACCCAAGTGCACACACACACACACACACACAGAGAACATCTACTCCTACAGAATCAAAGCAGTCTATTTATCTTTCTCCCCCCTCACACATTCGTTCTCGGACACGTGAACAAACACACACTTTCTGTCTCTCTTTCTCTCTCTCTCACCCACACGCAGAAAACTACAATCTGTGCCTCTTAAATGCCTGATGGGAGAACAAATGAGTACCGGCTGTCGCTATGACAGAGCCGTTTACTTTTTTCCTTTGTCCCTGAGCTTCATCTCCCTTTGTTTTATTGTCTTGTCCCTCTTCCTCTTCCTCTTCCTCTCCCCCGCCTCCTCAGGAACAAAGAGTGCCCGACATGCAGGAAGAAGCTGGTGTCGAGGCGTTCGCTTCGTCGCGACTCCAACTTCGACGCCCTCATCTCGAAGATCTACCCGAGCCGAGATGAGTACGAGGCCCACCAGGACCGTGTTCTGGAGAAGCTGAACCGACTGCACAACAGACAGGCCCTCAGCTCCAGCATCGAGGAGGGCATCCGGATGCAAGCCCTACACAGGTACACTACAGAGAGTCATAGAGAGAGTTTAGTGGGCATTTTTACCTCACTCCCTCACTCCCTCTCTTCTCTGCCCTCCAGGGGCCAGCGCCTACGTAAGCCAGCACAGGAGAGTGACAACACCACCTTCAGCGGCGGAGAAGACAACGGCGACGCCCGTTCCCACCTCTCTCACGACTCCGCCCCATCACACACACTCTTACCCCCAAGCCACACCCCTTCAGAGGCAGGGCCCAGCCGTAACCCCAAGCGACCCCGTGTCTCGGAGGAGGGTTCCGTTCTGGATGCGGACGCTGGTAGCCCCACCCCTCCTCTTCGTCGCCACAAGGAAGGGCCGGGATCGGAGATCGAGCTGGTGTTCAGGCCACACCCACAGCTGGTCAATGCGCAGGAGTACAGCCAGACCAGGTGGGGGCGTTAGTGAGACTAAAAGGATGAGTGGAAGGACAACAACACAGAAATGAATTAGTCTTACTAATGATAATGTAATGTTTATTTATGTGTGTCATATAGCGTTTTGATTAGGCCCCATGCAATGTCGCTGTAATTACTTAATCATTATAATCTTGTCTTTATGTGTCTTGTCTTTCTTGTTGTCAGATATGTGAAGACCACCGCCAATGCCACGGTGGACCACCTGTCCAAGTACCTGGCCCTCCGCATAGCCCTGGAGGAGAGGCAGATAGACAACCAGACAGACACAGGGATGGAGGGAGTGACTGAAGGGGCAGTGGGAGGAGGGGAGACCGCAGGAGCTGAAGGAAGAGTAGACAAAGGAGGTGAAGGAGGAGGAGGAGAGGGCCTGAAGAATGTTAGTGAGAAACAGTACACCATCTACATCACAACTTCAGGAGGACAGTTCTCGGTGAGTTAACAAGCCAGAGTCGGATTCAAGATTCGGCAAAAGCAACAGAATTTGATACGAGTTTCTTTCATATTATTAAAATTACGTGTGCAGTGTGATTTAAAAAAAGCATTTTTATTTCCTTTTACCCGATTCATTATTTTTTCCTGATTTATCCCCCTCTCCTGCCATATTTCTATTTTTTGCCATCCACCCCCTCTCTCTCTTCCGTAGACATTGAATGGTTCCCTGACATTAGAGCTGGTCAACGAGAAATACTGGAAGGTTAGGAAGCCTCTGGAACTATTCTACGCCCCCACCAAGGACCAACAACCACAGTCAACAACACCACTGCCACCACCACAACAACAACAACAACCCCCACCACAGCAGCAGCTGCAGCAGCAGCAGAAGTCGCCCATAGCAAAAGAAGGCTAACAAAAAGCAAGCTGGGTTGTAGTGAGAAAGAAAGTCTATTCTTTCTGAGCAAATCATATCATTTATCTCTTGACAGAATCATTTTCATATTCTCCATGCTTTTATTTCTGGAACTGGGACCACCCCCATTTTGTTTAAAGATTTTGTGTGTGAAAACTCTTTCTAGATTGACTACATGCTTACTGTGCATGCTGGTGTCTCACTGGTCATGCAGAGTATGTTTCGTCAGATGCACAGGTTGTCACAAATAGCTTTGAACTAACCTTTTAGTAGCTGCTTTATTATATTGTGTATTGTGTTATTGAAAACCATTTCAAGGTGTTCTCTTATGTGGGAGAGAAAAGGTTTCCATTGTTTTTCATAATATAATTCATATATTTATCAATTCTTTATGTGGAGATCACAAATCATGTTATTAGATCAAGTTTTATTTAAAGAATGAAGGAAAGAATTAAGACAATAATCCCAGATCATTTACAATAGTTGTCGCCTCTTAAATAGATTAGAATAGACACTATGCTCTGAAGTATTTATAAACAAAAAAACTATTTAAAAAGAAAACCATGACACTATACCACTTGCTTATACACATGTTGATAGCAACAGTGCGCTGTTAATGGTTATGATTTATATCCGTCCTTATTGATCAATGTTTATTCAACTGTAGGAAATCATGTAGATTTTTTGAAAGGCTGTCAATTTGAAATATTGGGAAATAAAACATACTATATTTAAAACAAAAAGTAGTTCAGGGACATTTCGGGGCTGAAGACATAAGGGCTGAAGTAAATAGAATAGACTTGTGTTGCTTTAATTTTCATACCATTCTCTTTATGCACTTTAAAATGTTCTGCAAACATAGAATGGATTGCCCTTTGTTTTGATAATCTTTGTACAATATATTTCTATTGGAATTGCTTTTGCTTTGTGTGTACATCGCTGGCTAACTCATGGTGGAACTCAATTCAGCACAATAAAACTTAACCATTAAAATGCCAATGCTTATCCTTTTATTTCTTGAAACCCATTAACTCATATCTTGTACTATACCCATCGTAGAAATCTGCCTTATTTCTGAAAAATAAACCCGACACCCAATTACATAAATTACTTCAAAGCTGATTTAGCTTTGCGATGACATCGTTCCAAAACTGTTACGTCGGAATGAAAAAACGATCAAAGGCCTTTTTGTGAACTGTGACTTTATTGACACGAGGGGGACAGGGAGACATTTTACTTCTTCTTGGACACACCGACAGTGCGACCACGACGGCCGGTGGTCTTGGTGTGCTGACCACGCACACGCAGACTGGGAAAGGAGAGAAAGGTCTGTCATTAAAATAGTAAACATGAGCAGCTTCAATGATCTTAACAATGACCACAATATTAACAACAAATGCAAGTGGCTGAAAAAAAGACAACGGCCAACAAAAATGTTGGTCCTTTAAATGTATTGAGTGTCCCAACTATGATGAGCGATGGAAAATAATGAACATGGGAAGCTATGACAAGATGAAGGGCTAAACCAACAAATCAATGAGGCACGCAACCTTCAAATGCCAACAAGGCACAGGTGCTGGTATGGGAAAGTGTTATTCATTTTCAGAACTACACAAGCCAACAACAGCAGCAATAGTGGGTAGAAATGCAACCACCTGCTGACCTAAAGGTCATGAGTTCAAGCCCACCTGGGAACACCTTCACTAGTGTGCCTTTGAGCAAGGCACTTACCCCCAAGTTTAAACTGTATTATAAGTCCCTTTGGATAAAAAGTGTCTGCTAAATGATCGTATTGTAAATAGAGCACAATTCTGTTAACAGGTAGACAGACACACGGTTTTGAGGATTGAACAGTTGAGATTCTGTGTCA
>JAVQIZ010181986.1:0-12495 GCA_036023535.2 Galaxias brevipinnis
GTCGTTTCAATTAATCGAGTTGTAGTAACGCGCCGCGTTATATTGTAAGTAACGTAACGGCGTTGCCGTAATGAGAAAAGTAATTAGTTAGATTACTCCGTTACTGAAAAAATAACGCCGTTAGTTACTTCGTTATTCTCTAACGCCGTTATTCCCAACACTGGTCACCCCTATCCTCAAAAAGCAGGATTTGGACCCGGAGTTCCTTAACAATTATCGGCCTATTTCCAACCTTCAATTCATTAGAAAAATCCTGGAGCGGACTGTAGCTGCTCAGCTACAGTCCGGTATGTCTCATCATGAGTTGTACGAACCAATGCAATCTGGGTTCCGGGTAAAACATAGCACAAAAACGGCTTTGGTCAAGGTTATCAATGATCTTTTCCTGGCAGCAACTCCGACAACCCAACTCAGCTGATTCTTCTAGACCTCTCAGCAGCCTTTGATACAGTCTGTCACACTATCCTCCTTGACCGCCTGGATAGGCTCCTGGGCATCACTGGTGCTGCCCACGCATGGTTCAGGTCGTATCTATCTGCCAGGTACCATCGGGTGGCTTTAGGAAAGGCCAAGTCCTCCTGTGCACCAGTCTGTCAGGGTGTTCTGCAGGGAGCGGTCCTGGGGCCTATCCTGTCCAACATCTACATGCTTCCCTTGGGACAAATAATTCAAAAACATGGACTCAATTTCCAATGCTATGCAGATGACACCCAGCTCTACGTACATACCAAGCCCAACACAAACCTCCCTACCCCCTCACTCACAAACTGCCTACTTGATATAAAATCATGGATATCCCTAATTTTTTTTAAGCTTAGTAGTAGCAAGACAGAGATGATTATTGTGGCTTCTCAGGCTCTACTACAAAAGGTTGGTGCTGTTGTCCTCACAATTGACGGCTCCTCTATCTACTCCTCTGCCAAGGTTAGAAATCTCGGTGTGGTTTTGGATTCCACCCTCGCCATGGAACCTCATATGAAAGCTGTCACCAAGTCTGCCTTCCATCTGCGAAACATCTTCAGACTCAGACCACTAATAACGGATGCAGTTGTTGAAACATTAATTCATGCTTTTGTCAGCTCACGCCTGGATTATTGCATGGTGGCCTATGTTGGGCGTCAAATAAGGCCCTGGATAGGCTCCAGTATGTACAGAACTCAGCTGCAAGAATTCTAACTCGCTCTAAACCTTGGCAGCATATCACTCCCACTCTTCTGCATCTGCATTGGCTCCCCATCAAATCTCGCATTTCCTTCAAAATTTTACTCTCACTTATAAATCTCTTCATGGATTAGCCCCTTCCTACCTCTCTGACCTCCTCCAACCCTACACGCCTTCTCGTACCCTCCACTCCTCTGACACTGGTCTCCTCACCACCCACACAACCAGTCTCAGCTGCTGCTCTGATTCTTTGGAATTCCCTTCCCCCTGCGATTCGAAACTTTGACTCCATTAACATTTTTAAATCCAGACTTAAAACCCACTTTTTCTTAGCTTACTCCTAGTTTGTTCTCTTTGACTTATGTTTCCTGCCTCAATGCCCCTGTATCTGTCTCATGTTTCTCATGCCTCATGTCTCATATTTCTCATGGATTCACACATTTGCTTTTGGGGAAGCTTAAACTGCTACTGCAGACCATTACAAACCACTAAAATGCCGCTTTGCATGGTGCCGATACGCAACACCTGCAAGCGGAAAAAGTAAAATCAGACAGTGCTCTATTTTTTTACATCTGCAAAGCGGCAAGTCATGGATGAGGAAAGCGGTGATACAATAAGAATATTTGAGAAAGTTTAAGAAGTAGACGTTTTGAAACTGGGGGAATGGCTGTAAATAGTTATGGTTCTTCAAGACAAATAAATGTCTGACTCGTGCGGTGATGACCCGAAGCAACAACACAATACTGTAGTTCGTCTCATGATCACGCAGACGTTTCTGGATAAGTTGGCAGCCCTGGCAATAATCAAATTAAATATAGGCCTGTTATTTTACCAAATAAAAAAAGCGAACTTGCTCACAGGCCTATACACAAATTAATATACTAGAAATTGTAACCTATACCAACATCTATGCCAACTCCCACTTTCAGTGCTGGTAATGGTTAGATAGCATAGTGTTGTGCCTCTGCTCTCATGTTAAGGTTACATGGTCTTGTCAAATAATAATACATTTTTAATGCTCATGAATAATGTTGGATGAGCCTACTATTCATGTGCTATTTGGAATAATAAAAAAGAAAACGGAACTTCGAATTCTGATTTGGTAATCGATTTCCATGGCAATGATCGAAGCTTCGTGAAAATGTCACATAGTGAGGGTTTGGCATACGGGACAGGCCGGTGAAGGTATGTTGTATTATTTGAATGGCTCTTATAGATTGAGGCCGGTTACGCACTGAATTAAATTAAAGCGCTGGGTGATAAGGCTGAAACGTTGCTTCAACATTTGATAAATATCTGGATGCATTTGAAGAACTAATTTAAATAATTTGTTGAGTTACATGGGGACATTCAATCAATGCTGTTAAATGACAATGAGAAGCAGACATACAAGTTGGACTGGTATCGGCCTAAAGTGGAAGGTTGCAATGCATTTATTGCTATTAGGGAAATTACAATAAAACATTAAAAATGTCTGTAATTGAAAGCACACCGTTAGCGTGAACAAAACATGGGTAAACGTTTTTTTTTTGGTATACCGCCCAAGTCTAACATCGTTAATATTTTTCGGTGTCTATGCAGGGAAACCACGTAGAACCCTATTGTGTTTGCTGGTGTTCATTATTATTAGGGGCTTATGCAGTTGGATGTAATGTCACCTTATTGCCATAATACTTACAAAGACCTATTTTACAAATAAATACTTTGTCAGCAACACACACACAGTTTACCATGTGTCTGCACAAGTGGTTACACGTTGTGTTTTTTGTTTCAAATGCTTTTATTAGGTTAAATAGTTAAAGCATTCCATTGCTTAATTTACCTGTTCTACCATTGTTAACATTGACAAAGCCTAGCTAACAGCATATGTCTTGTCAATGCCATAAAATTGTTAAATGTTATTGCTCATAGCACTGTGGACATTGCCATGTTTCAACACAGGCAATTGGGACAGAAAGCAATGTGCCATAGCATAGACCCCGGTCATGGCTGCCATCGCAGCTATATTTAGGGGTCTATGCAGTGAAACTGCATAGAACCCTTTTGTGTTTGTTGGTTATTACTGTTATTATTTATTATGATTTATTATTATTCCTCCTCCCAACTCATCTAAATGCCTGTGAGGTGGAATGTCATAGACAGATGAAACTTTGCATAAGCATAGACACTCATAGCTAACACCCTGCCATACAGTTGCCATACGAATAGACCCATAGGGGCGTTATTCTAGCCAACCAAAAATGTACACCCCTGAAAGACCACGACCCTCGTTCCGTGTCTCAAATAGACATGGAAATTGCTGGACGGGTCCCTGTCCCCATAAGGAACAGATTTGCCTCTAGAACCCATAAAGTCCGCCATGATGGATTTTCTGCCATTTTGTATTTTGTGAAAACAGTCAAACCCCCATTAGTCCTAGACTGTTGAACAAATCCTCATGAAATTTGGTATGCTGCATATATTTGAATAGAGATTTGAAATGGTTGAAGGAACAGTGTCTACCTTAAACAAGATGGCTGCCATAGACCAATGAAATTGCAAGTGGATGTGCCTCCAAACTGAAAAGCAAATGAAGCTGTCATATGTAGTTATTGAGATAAAAACATGAAACTTGATAGGCATGACTATATTGGTGAATAAAGGTCACATATGGAACATTTTAATGTTTGGTTGAAAGGGGTGCTGTACCAACAACAAAACAAATCTTCTATGTTCAATGGTTTATGGCAGCCTTCTTGAAGATACAGCAGTCAGTGTCATATAAAAACATGGTAATTGCTGGACAGGTCCCTGTCCCCACGAGGAACAAATGTGCCTCTAGTACCCAGATGTCCGTCATGATGGATTATCAGCCGTTTTGGATTCAAAGATGCAGTCATTTCCTCCTAGACCGTGTAACCCATCCTCAAGAAAATTAATACGCAGCACCTATTGGAATAGAGCTTCCACAATGTCTAAGGAACAGTCTGTACTTTAAACAACATGGCCACCATGTACCAATGAAATTGCAAATTAGGGTTTTCATACTAAAAAGCTAATAAAATTGTCATATGTAGTTTTGAAGCTAAACAAGACTTAACACTACAAAAGTCAGCCTGTCAAGACTGAAGAATCTTGCTGTGGTTAGTTTTCTATATGTGCTACCAGTTGAATGTAGTCTGTCACCTTATTGCCATGATAATTACAATGACCTATTTTACAAATACGTACTTTGTCACCAACACACATTTTACCATGTGTCCGCACAAATGGTTACACTCTCCTTTTTTGTTATAAATGCTGTTGTTGGGGTGCACAGTTGGGAAAATCATTGGTGTGCAGAGCAATGCCTGGACACCAAGAGTTACGCTGTGCAGCGTTTTTAAGCGTTCCATTACATAATTTACCATTTCTACTATTATTAACATTGACAAAGCTTAGCTAACACAATGTCTTGTCAATACCATAAAACTGTTAAATACACCGTCATGACATTGCTATCTTGTCCCAATTGCCTGTAATAATTCATAATAATGTGCCATGAAGTGCTATAGCATAGGTCATCGGTGCCATCGCAGCTATATTTATTTAATTAAGGAATGATTGTCAAACGTCAATGTAGAATATGTAAACCAATAGGCTTTTTCTTTCCCCGTTCAACCCGTATACTTAAGGACTGGTCAGGGAGATTTGATTTTGAAAAGTTATTTTACAAAACCTATGTACGCCTTAAATAACAATGTACCTTTTCTGTGTTAAAATGCAGCTGACTAAATCATGTAATTTAAGTGTTTACAATCTGTTTTCAGCTCCGTGACACAAGGGTGGAGATCATCTCTCTGTTGGAGACATTTATGCAGAGAGTGCATCCAATTGTAAAAGGTTGGGACAAGACATATACCATCGATATATGGGTAGGTTATGTACCTTTTTTTTGGTTATTTAAAGTACAGTAAGTATTAACTGTACGTACATGGTCATGTTTTTTCTCTTTAAAGTTATAATTTCCTAATACCTCTACTGATGCCAAAGGATTTCAATGTGGGACTAATTAGCTTGTATGGCAACAGACTTGTGGTAATTAGAATCAATTCATTGTGTTGTGTTTTACCCCTGTTGTGCGTCATTGTTGCTTTCTGTATATGAATAGCAGGGGTAATTTTGACAAGCATTTTTTATTTCGTTTTTGTCTTCGTCGCTTACTGAAAATTGTAGTTGCGTTGAAGTCAAATTTTCTTTTCATCTTGTGCTTTTAGTCAAGATTTAGTCAGTGTTAGTAAGTTTTCGTTTCAGTCAAATTGTCGTGAATGTTTTAGTCCTGACTCCTAAGGGGAATTAACTTGAATGGCTTTGGTTTATGTGCACACTTCTACACATGCAACCACTTAAACGCGGTGCCCTACACAACTATCCAGAGGGCAGTGGCTGATGTTAACTGTAACCGTGATGTTAACCGTAAGTCTGGCTAAACTGAATGATGACGTTAAAGCCACGCTGAGGTGAGTGTCACTGCTTCCAAAGCCAGAGCAGGCACTATGACACGTAAAGTTAAGTTTTCCTAATGCTATCGAATCAATCATATAATATATATTTACCTTTACCTTGACAGACAGGGTTTTGGCTAGATTTGGAGCTCTCACAAGGTTACGCGTTGGCTTGTTCAAATTATACTATAATGGCTTGGCATTTGCTACAAATTCCACGGACATACACAGACTCAGAGCAGGCAAAAATCAACATCAAATAAGAAAGATGCAAGAGGGCAAGGGAAATTTGTATTAAGTGAATCGTTAAAATGTAAAACAATCAATGCCTTGCGGCTGCAACTTATAGGTGGGCTTCGCTGTAGCACATATTATCAAATACAACTGAAAATTGAGCCTCCCCTCCAAATGGGCTACCTCAATTGAATAGTATGAGGTAGCCCATTCTGACGGAGAAATTACTGCTCATGCGCTACCCTGTTTAGAACTAAATGCATACTTTTTGAACACGTTAAAGCATTGTCAGTGAAAGCCTGACCTTGTTGAAAATAAAACCAAACGGTCTTGTGCCCACCATTATATTATGATGAAGAGGCACTACCGATCTAGCGGCAATAAGCCCCCTTGTCAACAAACAGGGTGTGGACCGCAGTCCGCTTGTGCAGCAGGGGTAGGTTCTGCGCGCTAAGGCGGTCAGTCGAATAACTGCGATGCATCACATGGCATTTTCGCAGGGAAATGCATTTCTAGTTTCCTAATGTTATCGAATCAGTCACATAATTTATATTTACCGTTTGATTTGGATCTCTCAAAAGGTTATGTTAAATTATACTGTAACAGCCTGGCATTTGCCCAAAATTGCGCTGACATACAGTCTCAGAGCACGGAAAATAATCATCAAATGAGACAGCTGCGTGAAGGCAGGGAGAATTTGTTATTCAATTGAACGAATGGTTAAAAAGGAAAACAGCCACTGCCTTGAGATGGCAACTTTGATCTAGGTTGTCCGCCAGAACAGAGCCAGGTAATTCGTCTCGTCTTAATTCGTCAGGGCATAATGAACAGAGATTTTGTATTCATCAAATGTCGTCAATATTTTTAGATTTATTTTGTCATTACAATTTAGTCATGAATAAAAAGGTTGTCAACGGATACTTTTAGTCAAAAATGTTTTGACAAAATTATCACTGAATAGACTTTATAAAGGATCAGAGAGAAGACATGCACAGCAACTCTTTGTTCTTTGATGCGCACTGTTAGCTTGCATTATATTATGACAGATCTGGATTTTTTTTATTTCCAAACTCATTACGGTTTATTAATTTGGTTGCAAGTTGATAACCTCTTAGGCTCAGACTAGTCAACTGTTACCAGTTTGATCAAATGTGGCTAGAGATGGCCTGGTTATCTGTATGGCATAATAGTAAATAGGGGCAGATGTATCAGCCAAAAACTTCCACACCTTAACTCTTTCCAGCCTGAGCTTAAAAGTTCTGAAATTCCAATCTGTAAAAAAATATGGACTTAGGATGCACAAACCTTTGTGTTTTCATATTACATCACACATTTAAAGTGTATACACCATATTGAAGAGAAGATCTAGTTCTTTCAATAAAATAAATAAAAAAAAAAAAAAAAGATTGTTTTAGAGTGATCATCCTCTCCAAAAGCTTTTGCACACCAATTTCAATAAAAATATTTGTTCACCAAACTTCATCATAAACCTCAAATTATCCCCATTTTAAATACAAGATAGAGAACAAATTTGAGCATATGAAATGTTCACAATTTCCTGGGTGATTTGGAACATCACTTAAATTAAATATATCATTTATTATAAAAAAGTTATGACCATCCTAGCGATCAGTGTGAAAACGGCAGAAAGGAAACAACAATTTAGAATGTTATCCTAATGATGCATTTCAGACTACCAGTCCTCCTTATGTCCAACAGTATTAGTAAATTAACGTTTCTGAAAATAAACAAGACACAACCACTGAAATATGCCTTTTATGTGTTCAATAAAACACACACTTTATTTAAACAACTTTTGACACTGCAAGGTAAAAAATACAATCTGGAAAAATAGTTTTTCAAAACTATTAAATTATTCTTAATTATATATAAATAAATTAACCATTAGTATTATATACAGTAGATGGACACTGAATACTTAAGGTAACAGGGTTAGGGATAGTAATATAATTTTAAAATTGATTTATAAATAGGAAATATTTGATTCCATGGCATTCCTCTAAACCTGTGGAGTGAAAGAGAAACCCGTGGACATAAAGATAAGAGAAAAGTGGGGCAGGGAATGGAGGGGGCAGAAACACCAGAAAACCTCTCAGATTTAGAATGTATTCCTCTTTGCAAAACTGGTCACATTTGGCCAAGTGCCAAGATTTTGAACAGTTCCTATCGTGAGTAAAGGAGAGTCTTACTTTTACATTCTGGAGCACCGCAAGTTACTTTAGTATTCTTTTGTTTTTTGTTTTCCTATAGCATAACCAGCTGTTTTTGGGTAACTCCTACAGTTCAGGGGTTTGGGCTGTGTGGAATGATGATGTAGACGCAAGGCTTAGGAGTGTGAGATGGGAAATTTGAATGGAGATCAACCCCCACCCCCCATGCAAGGATATTTCCCTCAAACCTATACATTTGTTGTAGACTACACAGACTGACGCACACTATCCAAATCAATACCGTAAGGTCGCCTTGGTGTAAAGAGAGAGGTTTCATTGCCTGTCTATCATTTTCAAAATAGGAAGGATAGGATAGTCAGGGAAATGTTTATGCTTTCTTACTGACTTAGGACCTGTGCGAGAATGGGTAGCCATATCCAAAACGATAGCGGGTAACACAGTTAGTCTTCTGTGAGTATTAGTAATGTGAGATTTTGAATTTAACATATTATACACACACCCACAATCATACATTCCTAGTTGATGGTCTCGCCTGGGTATCAGGTCCCAGCTCCTCGTCCTCCAGTTGGTCTTCCTCCTAAGCAGTCATGCCACCATGCCATGGTACATCTTCTCTGCTATGAGTGTCTGGAGCAGGCTGTCCTAATCTCTGTCCATCTAAAATATAAAAAATGTTATAACCTCCCTGTGTGTACTTCACAAATATACACACTGTCATAGTAGGCTTAGTTGTAGCTCAATCATATTTTCTTCCATAGAGCCTTTTACTAAAGGTTTTAGCTGCTTTTTTTGTGAACAAGCAACAACCTAGCAAAGTGTTCCTGATAAACATTATTCTGACAAGATTTTCCAACCATATGAATAAGCATTTATAAAGTGATGATCTTGTAAAAAAAAAAAAAGAAAAAAAAAAGAAACAGTCGACCAGATAGATCTAGCCTAGTCAAGTCACCAAGCCTGTCGTTCTGCTCTCACTTACTCCATTTTAGAAACGTTAGCTAGCTACCTCTGTTAGGACTACTGTCTTACAAAATGATTCAAGTGAAAAATAGACAAAATGTAACCCATTATGCCTAACGTTAATAGTTTAACTCTAACCAAAGTACATATGGCAAGTTTCACAGACATTTTTACCTCCAAAATCCAGTCATAAAATTAAAAGGGATGTGGAGCTTCACAACTCATGCTAATGACGCTAGATAAAAAAACACTTACAAAATATTTACTGTGATAAATAAAGACTAAATACCACCTTATTTTTGTTTTTCAAGTCATGTAATTAACTAAGCATTAAATATAACTGGTCTTACCTCGAAATATTGCCTCAGATTTCACTTTGGAGCGTTAAATAAGATGCTTTGGTCCTGTTTCCTGGGTTAACTACTTTGGCTTTGCTTCGGCTGTGGTGATTTTATTTCAGTGACGGGGCATTCAATCACACAAAATATTTGTGCCACTTACCTCATAGCAAATGACAAGGTAAATAGCGGGATTTGTCAGCTATATCCGGCTTTGTTCAGAATAAAAGTAGGTGATTCACCGGCTGCGCTATTAATCATTTGGTCATCTGAACTTTTGTTCCGAAATTAAAGCGTACCGGCTGGAAAGGGTGAAAAATCCCTGCTTGGGCTATTAAAATTGGACAACATTTGACTAAACAAATGCATTACATTGAGCATCTCCTTACTGTACTGTATGTCATTTGTTTAGGACTCAACCATTGACTCTAACAATAAATTTGCTTCCTCAAGACTTAATTCCGGTGTAACACACTTGATTTAATAAATAAGAGCCAACGACAGATTCTTGCCAAATTAGTTTTAGTTCAGTTTCAAATCAGAAACGGACTATTAAGCTAAGGTCATACACTGTCATTTGGTGTATATCAGCATCAAAAACATGAACTCACGTTTGACCCCGACAATAAAGCTTCACCTAATTGTCTACCCTTTTTAGAAGGCAGAATTTGCTAACTTCATGCACCATCCATTACGCAATTCACAGATGATTCGGGATATCCTTAATGCATTTCAAATAGCCTTACTTTCTAGATCTAATAAATTGGTGACGCTTTACAATCCAAATAAACTAACGAAGGCCAGCACATAGGCTTTCAAAAATGTTTTTTCTTAAAACCAATAAAACATGAGCGACTCCACCGGCCTATGCCTGTGTGTGCAATAACAGTTGTAAACAAATGGTACCACCTGAAAGTTGTTTGCGCATATAAAGGCTGTTCCTAAACTCCTAACAAGTAATTCAATGTGCGTTACACACGACCAGCAGAAACATACAAGGAAGAACTAAAATACCAAGAATAAAAAAAAAAAACTATTGTAATAAGAGAAATGAAATAGCTAAGATGGAACAATTCAGACAAATTCAATTGAGCATCTACTTTTTTTTTATTGAGACCTTTTCCAGATTATCTGAGGGGTGTAGATGGTTCATATTGTGTTATCAAGTCTGATATATTTTTGCCCCATTATTAGTGACTTGTTGGGAGCAGTATGCTAAAATTCATTCTGACACAGGAAGACAGTGTAGTGATCTGAGAATTTGTGTAACCTGATAGTAGAATGAGGTGAAATGCAAATCCAGTGTTCCAAGCAAGGCCAGAAGGCACAAACTTAATGCAAGGTTTTTTTTACTACACCCTGGGTGATCATTCATACACTTGACACAATAGCAAAATATTATTGAGTGTCTATTTATAATTTAACTCTTAGAGACCGAAGGATGTGTGGGCGCGTCCATCAGTCATCCATTAAAAACAGGTCATGAAAATAAATTATTTTCTCGAGACAATTTGTTTTTTTGTATGTTAACCCTCTGAGACGTAGGGGCTTTAATGGCTGTTTTCGCCCAACGTTGACCTTGTAGATTGGCATCGGCCTTTCGGCAAATAAGATGGCATTTACCGATGGCAGTGGCCCATGTTTATGTCGCAGCAATTTGCGTGGTCTAAATATTGTTGCCGCACGCATGTTTTCAAATAAGATTGAAATATTACCACACAGCTGACCTTTTCTTTCCGAGTGGGCTTTGAAATATTAAAGGTTGTTTCAAACATTTGTATGATTGAATTTGTGCTCATCAAATGTCGGCAACTGGTCAAATTTCGACACAACACCGGTATTAACGTCAAGTGAAGTCAGTCAGAACTCATAACAGCATCACTGTGGTGGTGCACTTGTTTTATTGTTTTTGTTTGTGAAATTTTCCCACTCTGGACTTTGTTATAGCTTGTTTCATAGCTGCAAAGCTCACCCTCTTCGGTTGGAAGTTAACAGCCTGCATATGCCTCAATCATTTAAATGTCACCCTTACACGCACCGCTTAAGTTGGCAGACAGAACTCCTCATTCAATAACCACACTGAAGAAGAGGGACTGTATAGCTCCATTTATTGAGTCACTGGAGGTAGGTAAAAGGTGAAAATGTATGTTTACTTCCAATACACTAATCAATACAATGTAAATTAGGCAGAGATCGTCTTTAGCTCTAACGACAAACTAGCGTCTCCTTGCAGCATTGTGAATGACGTCACTCATAAACAAATGCATCTAAAAGGCACAGAAGACATACGGGATATGAATACACACGCGTCTTGAATTTCAACCAAAAGACGAGTCCGCAAACTGTTCAATTTTATCGTTCGAGTCTCGATCGATTTAAATTCTTAATGAAGATTAACATCCCTATTCAAAACAGGTAAGTTATATTTTTTTTTATGGTGAAGGTTTCTTTGTTTCCCTGGCACAATAGGAGGAATAAAAAGCAAACAACTGGCCTAAAAACATTGGCATCGATATCAGCCCAGAGTTTCACGATGGGTGCATCCCTACTTTACGTTCTGACCAATATTGCAGTCATTTCTGGTGGTACAGGGAAGTAACATATCCAAAGCTGTAAAGTGTACTGAAAAGTGCTACTCAAGTACAAGTTGTGTTACTTAAGGTAGGCTAGACAACTCCAACCGCTGCAATGTAGTCTTAACAGGACACAATTCACGCAGCGGCGACTAAAATCGCGCTTTGTAGCGTTTCGAAACTGTTTGAATCACCACAAATATGACGTTTTTGTTGGTCTGAGCCTACTCAGTAATTCAAATGTAAACCTCGTTTCACAACATATACGTGTCAACATCGATAGCGCTCTTGCTAATTCACATTTAGTTTTCAAAGAGCGCAGGTTTTGTTCTTGCATGAACAAATCTTTTAAATTTAAGCAGTTTGATAGAAAAGATGTATGCTTTATTTAATATCAAACCATTGATGTACTGATTTAAGCATTTATTCTTAAATCGTGGACAATTCAATCTTTCCATTTACCTACTGTTAATAACATCATATTGTAATTTCAAAACTCGCCTCTGCGTGGTGCTCGACGCTGATCTTTGTTCTAAATTCTTTATTTTGGTAGAAAACGGGCACCGATTTTTGC
>JAVQIZ010182018.1:0-19566 GCA_036023535.2 Galaxias brevipinnis
CCATTTCTGTATCTGTGTGATAGAAAGGGGTGGTGATGGAGTTTCCCTGATGGCTCTGATAACCCCTGACTGGACCACGGAACAATAGGGGAAGGGTTCGTAAGCCCATATTGTGAGTATGTGGATGTGTGTGTGAGAGGGGGTTTGTGTGTGTATGTGTGTGTGTGTAAGTGTGTGTGTGTGTGTGCTCGCCTGTGAGAGAGAGAGAGAGAGAGAGAGAATTGGGCTAAAATAAATGTATTTTTATTGAAATAAATGGAAAGATATGATTTATTTAAATCTTTCTCAATTGTGCTTCGGTTCTACTAGTTCTCTCAATGACCAGTAGAGGGCACGACTAATTTGAAAACGACTCTAGAGGAAACCACTGTCTGTTCTTACACTGACTGTTGTTGACTGACCTCAATCAGAGAGCAACATTCGAGCATCTTTCTGGCTAATGCTTCAACGTCAAAGTTGATGTTTTACCCGATACAAAAAGTCCTTTCAAAACCATTATTTCAGTCTTTGACACAACTTTTTGTACAACGAAACACCCGAAATCTTACCTCCAAAATGTCTTTCCAGTATCCTAACGCTTATCGTGATGAAGCAGTTGTAAGTAACATTAGCCACAAACCGGATAGCATGCTAGCTAGCCATGGTGCTTAATCATCATGCCCTTTTCATTCATTAAACGCCGGCTTTGTTAGCTTGCTAAATCTAGCATTAAAACGTTGTCGGCTTTACATACACAGGATTTATCGTTTGCAAAAAAAAGAAAAGAAATTGTACCATTTTGACTAAGATTACGACTCGCAATTCTAGACAACGTTATGGGGATTTATTTTCTGTTTTATTAATGCTAACCTAGCCTTAGGTTTTCGGCCCAGCCAGGTACCTAACTTATTAGCTAGCTAAGTATTCGCTCACCTGGATTGTTTCAGGTGGATAACTATCACGGCCACAAGATCCCCGACCCATACAGTTGGTTGGAAGACCCTGACAGTGAGAAGACGCAGGTAAATACCGTACCATTCCACACTTCACCTGGCTTGTCAGCTAGCAATGGGGAATGCATAATATAGTACACCCACCATTAACAAATTAAATGTTCATAAAGACTTGTAATATTTTGATGTGCAGAACACCTTGTCAGCGCCCTCTTCTGTTTTACTTAGTCATTATTCATGACCAAAATCTTTTTTGTTTTTTAAGGCTTTTGTAAATGCTCAGAACCAATTGACACTGCCGTTTCTGGAGCGCTGTGAGGTGCAAGACTTGTTCAAGGAGCGCATGACCGAGCTGTATGACTACCCAAAGTATAGCTGTCCCTTCAAGAGGGGAAGCAGGTGGGGACAAAGGACCTGTAATCTAAAGATAAGGAAGGAAATGTTGTTCTGCTCACTGACCCGTTGTCATTCCCCAGGTACTTCCACTTCTACAACACGGGCCTTCAGAACCAGAGTGTCATGTACGTGCAGGAGAGCCTGGACGCAGAGCCCACGGTGTTCCTTGACCCAAACACTTTCTCTGAGGACGGAACTGTGGCTCTGCGAGGTAAAAACACAAGACTTTCAAGGTTTCACCAAGATTTAAGTGCATTTGATTAGTCCAGAGAACAGACAGATGCTTTTAGCTCACCACTAAACAAAGGAGCGTTTCCGAAGTTGACGCTCCGTGTCCTATATCTCTCTCCGCCAGGCTATGCTTTTTCTGAGGACGGGGAGTACCTGGCGTACGGCACCAGTGCCAGCGGTTCGGACTGGGTGGAGATGCGCTTCCTGCGCGTAGAGGGCGCCGTGGCCCTGGAGGACCGGCTGGAGCGGGTCAAGTTTAGCTGCATGTCCTGGACCCACGATGGCAAGGGCCTCTTTTACAACTCCTACCCCTGCCAGGAAGGCAAGAGCGACGGTGAGGCCTGCACTGCCAAACAGGAATAATTTACTCGCACGCACACACACACACACATTCCCCTGCGCTTTTTTCTATTTCCACCCTATGCGGACGGATTTCCACTTCTTTAATCCTGTCCTCCCAGATAGCTTTGATGTGTGTGAATTTATGCCTCTTTATACCCTCTCCCGCTACTTTCTGTGTAAATGGCATGTTCCTCTCATCACCACCAGAGGGCAGCAATGAGACTGTTTCCTTTGTTTTCCTCACTGTATTCTCCCAGGCACTGAGACCTCCTGTAACCTTCACCAGAAGCTGTACTTCCACGTGCTGGGCACGCCCCAGTCTCGGGACAGCCTGTGTGCAGAGTTCCCCGAGAACTCCAAGTGGATGAGTGGCGCTGAGGTAACTCCACTTCTTTCATGTGAACGTTTGCCGGTGTTTTCAGACCCTAGCTTGACTCTTGTCATTTCACTTGTGCAGCGGTCACGTTCTTCAATGCTTTGACTTGAAGACATATGGACCTTTTTGTACCTCTTGCTATAATGTATAATTTTCTTGGAGTTTTGATTTTTGTTGTTGTTGTTGTTGTCAGGTGTCAGACGACGGACGCTACGTGCTGCTGTCAATCAGGGAGGGCTGTGACCCTGTCAACAGGCTGTGGTACTGTGATCTCCAGAACACCCCGCAGGGCATCTCCGGTACCCCACGCCACCACACCACAACACATCCACATCTCTATAGTCCCAGACCATACCCTAATGCTTTAGGACCGCAGATCATTAGGGAACAAGTTCTATAGAAAGCCCAGAGAGCCTTTTAAAACCTTATGTTTTAAAAGAAAAACACTGCCTTCTTTCATGCATTGTATTTTTTTTAGTTTGTCAGTGGCGTTTGAGGTACTTGTATTCACAGACAAATATTGTGTCCCTCCCGTCCCCAGGCCTGCTGCCGTGGGTTAAGCTGATCGACAACTTTGACGCCGAGTACGAGTACGTGACCAACGAGGGCACCGTGTTCACCTTCAAGACCAACCTGGAGGCGCCGCGCTACCGCCTCATCAACATCGACTTTGCCTCGCCGGCCCAGAGCCGCTGGCAGGAGCTCATCCCGCAGCACGACAAGGACGTCATCGGTAGGAGGCGTCACGTCGTCCCGGCCTTCCCCTTCCCGACGCTCCCCCTCCGCCGCGCCTGCTCGTAAAATACACCGCCACCACCACCGCCAAACCCCCTCTCCTCACTCGCCTTCCGTCTCTTCCCCCTCTCTTCCCCCCCTCTCCTTCCAGTGTTTGCCACCTGCACCCACTCCAGCTCGCTCTTTGTGTGTTTCCTCCACGACGTGAAGAACGTGCTGAAGATGTACCGCCTGAGCAGCGGCGCCGAGCTGCGGACCTTCCCCCTGGACGTGGGCTCCGTGGTGGGCTTCACCGGCCGCAAGAGGGACTCGGAGATCTTCTACTACTTCACCTCCTTCCTCTCGCCAGGTGCCGTGCTTTTGTTCAATGTGTTTGGGTTTTTTTTGGGCTCTTTGGCGGATGACAAGCCGTGTGGCGTCACGCGCTGTGATGTACTCAGACCGTGCATGCTTAGAGGCGTGGAGCTGTACCCGCGGTTTGACTGTGGCGCGCTTCATTTTCGTTTCTCCCTTTGTGGCCCCGTGCAGCCATCATCTACCACTGTGACCTGACCAAGGAGCCCCTGCAGCCCAACATCTTCAGAGAGGTCACCGTCAAGGGCTTTGACCCCTCCGACTACCAGACCACTCAGGTGGCCACACCGCACGTGGTTTCCACACAAACACACCTGAAAACAGATTGAAAGAATTCAAATAGAATATGGTAGAGTTCAGCTTTATGGTCCACAGACCAGAAACGTAGACCTTTCCTTTCTCATCTCCATGTTTCTTATTGACCCTCCTTTGGGAGGCTTGACGAGTCCGACCCCACGGGGTCACGCGTTTCTTCTCCCCGCAGATCTTCTACCCCAGTAAGGACGGCACGGAGATCCCCATGTTTGTGGTCCACAAGAAGGGCCTGAAGCTGGACGGCTCGCACCCCGCCTTCCTCTACGGCTACGGGGGCTTCAACATCTCCATCACGCCCAGCTACAGCGTCTCGCGCCTCATCTTTGTCCGGCACCTGGGCGGCGTGCTGGCTGTGGCCAACATCAGGGGAGGGGGCGAGTACGGCGAGACCTGGCACAAAGGTGGGAGGCACACCGGGAACGTGGCCTTTTCTGTTTGATATTCATCATATTTCATTTTTATATTTCAAACATATGTATATATATATATATATATATATAAAACAACTTTATAATGGCATGTATTTTCTTCCTGGGCACGACTAATACCTCATGTTGACTGACAAAACTTTCCCCCCTTATGTTGGTTTGTAGCTGGCATGCTGGCCAACAAGCAGAACTGTTTCACGGACTTCCAGTGTGCGGCAGAGTACCTGGTGAAGGAGGGCTACACCTCCCCCGCCAAGCTCACCATCAACGGAGGCTCCAACGGCGGCCTGCTCGTAGGCACGTCACCACACACATCCATGACATCGCCACCTCTGGGTTGGGGAGGTGGAATAGGAATATTAAGTTGCTCTTTGTAACTCAGTGCTCTTTTGTGTGTGTGTGTGTGTGTGCGTGTGTGTGTGTGTGTGTCTGCGTGTGTGTGTGTGCCTGCGTGCGTGCGTGCGTGCGTCCCCTAGCGGCCTGTGTGAACCAACGGCCGGAGCTGTTTGGCTGTGCCGTGGCCCAGGTAGGCGTGATGGACATGCTCAAGTTCCACAAGTTCACCATCGGCCACGCCTGGACTACCGACTTTGGCTGCTCTGAGATCAAGGAGCAGTTTGACTGGCTCATCAAGTAGGTGGCGGTTAACCTCCAGACCTAAAAACTTAATCTAATGAATTATTATTATTATTAGAGTAGATCTATATCATTTATTTACCATACCAGGTACTTGCACAAGATTACTATTGTGTTTCTGCCTGACAAGAGAAAATCTTTGAAAGTTTTAATATTTTAGGTAGATTAAGGCTTAGTTTTAATTGATCTTTTAGTGATAAAAGTGGTCCTTGAATTTAGAGTTTTTATATTTTGCCCAAAAGTATAAATCAACATTATTTGTGTGTCTTAAATGGATAGCTCGATAATTTTCTATAACAATATATGTTGTTGTTTAGGCTAAATTAAGTATATTGAACAAGTTCGGGTGTTAGGATCAATGTAAGTGAAATTTACATATTTTGCAAGGCATTTAAATGGTTTATTCACTGTACACCACAATACCCATAGCGTATTGTCGTACAAAACATGCGCAGAACCTGCAAAGGCTCTCCCCCTGCCTGGAAACGGCTGTAGTAAAAAAAACTGAAACAGAAATTACTTCCTGTGACACAATAGTGAGCAATTATCCAAACTCGTTTGACACTCTGCTGTATGATTGTGAAACGCTAAATGACAATACTATGTGTAATATACAACATTGGTAGTCTATATGATGAAACATATATCATAAGATGGAAAGTATCGCTTTAATAATTGTATTTAACTTATCATTGTGCAGTATTGGCCAGGCTTTGAATTTGAGATAATTTATTCGAGAAAGTCTTTGAAATGCACATGATCCCAATCTGGCTAGCTGTCTGTTTAAATAAATGCTCACATTTTAAAAGCTAAACAACTGAAAAACTACTCATCCTATTTGAGTAGGTTCCCCTTTCAATTCAGCCTCTCATTTAGTGCACCAAAACTCCAGCGTGCGTGCGTGCGTGCGTGCGTGCGTGCGTGCGTGCGTGCGTGCGTGCGTGTGTGTGTGTGTGTGTCTGACTCCTAACTTGTACTCCCGCCACCCTTCCCCCAAGGTATTCCCCCCTCCACAACATCCGCGTCCCTGAGGGCGAGGGCGTCCAGTACCCCTCGGTGCTCCTCCTCACGGGCGACCACGACGACCGTGTGGTGCCCCTGCACTCGCTCAAGTACATCGCCACGCTGCAGCACGTGGTGGGCCGCTGGGCCAAGCAGAGCAACCCACTCTTCATCCACGTGGACACCAAGTCAGGTCACGGCGCCGGCAAGCCCACCAGCAAGGTCATCCAGGAGGTGGCCGACACGTACGCCTTCATCGCCCGGTGCCTCAACATCTCCTGGGTCAAATAGGGGCGGCGCCCGATACTCTACCCCCCCCCGGCTTCCCTCCTCCCCTCCTCACTTGTTTTTCGCTAATGGTTGCTTCTGACCCCCATTTCCCTTTCTTCACGGCTCGTTTTTATGAAAGGTTTCGCTCCGCGCTCAGCTGTTCTCTGCCCTTATTCATAGTTCACACTGGATCTATGGTTTTTTCTTCTCAGCTATGCATTCACCTGTACCATCTCTCCTGTATGGCTGTGTCGGTAACACTAACCCTCCCCCTTCCCATCCCTCTCTCCTGTTTCATCCTTTTCATTCGTCCTCTCTTCTTTCCCCCGTGGTAGTGTGGGCCTGTTTCCTGTCAGGAACCCCTGCTCTGCCCGGCTCCCCGCTTCAGAGACTGGGGCCGGTGTCTATAGCACTTCCTTTTACATTAGCAGTTCTCTAGGGAGTCCTCTACAGTGTCCCTGGCAGGACTTTCCGACAGGTTACTGACTCGCTGTACTCAGCGAAGCCGTTACAGCCATAGGGTCAAAGTGGTAAAGGTTGCCAAGAGGTCATCGTAAGCTGTCATGTTTGGAGAGATGCCGCCTCCAATGGGTGCACCCCTTACCACCCCTAAAACAAACCAGACACTATTTATTTATCAATGGATAGAATTGTCAAAGCGATCTCAATTTGATGATTTCAACATGTAGGATTTTAACTGTACACAGTGTTTAGTGTGAATGATACTGTTGGTCGGGCTTTTTTGTTTTGAAAAAGGAGTGTGTTATGATGTGTTTATTTTTGTTTTCTGTGTGTATGTGTGATTGTAAATGCCCACATATCTTCGCCAACAGACGTTCATTTCTACCTCTTTGAAGTATGCTGATTGTTTACCTTTTTAAAATAAAGTAAACAAACAATGACGCAATGCCACAACTGAAATAAATGATTTTTTTGAACAGCTGTACTTTTGTCATATTAATTTGTTGTCCTCTGGAATATCCTGAGATATTTTTACTGACATACAATTAAATAAAGTAAACAAACAACGACTGCAATGCCACAACTGAAAAGATTTTTTTTAAACAGCTTTGTGGTATTAATTTATTGTTCTCTGGAAAATCCCGATATATTTTTTACTAATTCGTATCAAACTTCCTACAGTGTGCATTAAATAAATAAGCTCGTAATGAAATGTCTCAATCAGACCAGGAGGGGGCAGTCAGTGTGGTGTCGGTTTTGGCAACACGTTGCTCAAGAATGGAATAAATGGATCTTGTCAACATATTCACTGCCTCTCATTTTTCAAGTTATACATTATAATGCATATACTGATTGGTCTTGTTTATTCTAGGCATTGGCTGTGTAATATTGGATAAGAAATTGACGATTTAGTGTAATATCTGAACTCAATCAGGTTTTCAAAAGACAAGAACATGCAACAACATCACCTTTTTCTGTTCTTTAATTAAGCATACAAAATCAATCATATTTACAGCCACATTCACTGTAACTTTAAAACTACTACATAACAGACCACTTCATTTGTTTTATAATCTATACTCCTATTTACATTAAACCATTTAATTAAACTAAAAAGCCTTTAAAGACATACAAGTTAACCTTGAAACGAAAACGACTGAACTGAACTAGTAGTTATAAACTTTGCCATATAATAAGGACATTGTGTTTCCGTATTTTTGGAATGTTACAAACGCACTTTACACGGTCAGTTATGCAAATATAAGCCTTTACGACACAAATGTCACACATTTAGACAAATAAATTAATAAAACAAAACATAAATAATAACAATGTGCTCCATAGAGCCCTTCAAATCTCTTGGATGTGTATCCGACCATGTGCTTATTTTTCAATACAATAACTTGTTTAAATAACGTAAGCATGTGAATTCCAAAAAAAGTTTGTTATTCCCTTCAAGTGTGTTATCTTGCATACCCTACTGAAGTTATGAATGGAAATTATAGCAGGCCTCTCTCTAAAAACATTTTGTGGAGACATTTCGTCCGTTAGCGACTGGAAGATTTTTTTTTCAAGAATTCTGAATGGTTTATTGTATAGGCAGAATCTCCAAATGCCTATCTGCACGATTTGATTCGTGTTGAATAACTCAAATAAATGTTGATTAGGATGTTTGGCATACATTCTATACTTTACTTCAAACTGATTTTCAGCCTGAAATAGTTTGTTCTAAAATAACTATGTATGTATTCACTTATTAACAGTTTTGTTTTTTACATAAAAACACATTATTTAAAAAATACAAAACCCTAAAACGGCCTTAGGACCTGTCCATTTATTTAAAAAAATAATAATTGGACTGCAGTCTACATGCTTACTAACGTGTATAGGCCTATGTTTTAAACCCAAAGGCTTCACAAGTTAATCTGACGTGTGATGCAATAATTATACACAATGCATATCCTAATTATGTATTTTTATACTTGCATAATGTGCACCCGAGCTTACATTATTCACAACATGAACCTTGGAACTTTCTTAATAAGTGAAAAAATACTAGGTTATTATAGCACAAACTATTTCAGGTTGAAAATCAGTTTGAAGCAAAATATAGAATTTATGCCAAACATCCTCAAGTTTTTGAGGAATAGGCTACAATTACTGTCCTTTAATTCGTGAGTGGAGTATGTGTTATTACAGTAAACATATCTCAGCTGGGGTATTTATATACGACACTTGAATTCAATCTTTAACGAAAATAATTGTAAATGTTATGTAACAAGGCATGCAAGATGATTATATGGTCAAATTGGGCAATATTGCATTCACACAAGTCAATGGTAATATTTGAATTAGTAAGATTTCCATGTTGGTTTGTTTTAATTAGGCTAGGCTAGATTGGGAATATTTGTATTTATGTCTTTGGGGGATCATGATTGATTTCCAGTCTATATTTTTTTAACTAGGCTAAACGTAGGCCTATACGCGTTCGGCAGTAGTTGAAAGCTTGAACACGATTCATTTTATGAAATAGAGGATTGCATCTTAGGTTACCACCACCAGATGCCGCTTTAGAGCACTCCAGAGATCGCCGAGAACATTCCTTATAATTTGTTCTTCTTTTCAGCGATCACTCATTATCACCAAGAAGCCAGTCGGTAATTTAATACACATGTTCGAAAAATATTGATGAATGGACGCCTCTTTATACGGTCAACGCAACTTATTGCTGCAAAACATTATCCGTAAGCTGGTGAGTAGACCAGAATCCCTAATTTTAGCCCACCTTGACGCGTTGTTGAGAAAATTTCAAAACCGCCTTTCAATCTGTGAAGAGCGGCAATCTTACCCCCTAAATCTTTATTTGAAATGACTCAGAAGAGTACAGAACTTTCCTGGTTAACCATTGAGAGGCGCTATTTTCTCAAAGGTTGGAAAGTCTTTAGGTGGACATCAATTGACAGGTCTGTTGCGACTTAAAAGTAAAATCAACATTCCATCGCCAAAATAACTGATTGTTTATCAGCCGGCTATTTTGATAAACTTTGTTATAGGCTATGCCACTAAGCTTGTACTGCAATGGGCAGTCTAAAAAACATTACAGTTCCTTTTTTTGTGTGTTCATTCTGACTTAGTTTCCAGTTCAAAGACAAGAAAAGTTCAGGGCTGTTTTGTTTGTCATAGCCATATAAATAGTTGTTTTGGTGCAGGTACCCTATACTTACGGTAATACCTTATTTGATGCTGTGTTGAACTTAGTATTGTAGCTGTATAATTATCCTATGTTTTTGAACATAAAAACCTTAGTTGACTTCCACATTTGACAAGTGGTCTTCACTTTAAATGTAGTTTCGACAAAACTGTTTGATATCCTCTGTCACGGGCATTTTTGATCTCTGGAAAAGATTAAAACAAAAACACCGTTTCCTGCACAAACGAATGCGCTTAAGTTACAGTGTTACTATAAAATATTCATAAGAGGAAAAACCATTGAGTTGGCTTGACCGGCAGTGGACTGATAACAAAGAAAACAAGCTAATATGCATACAAGTTAGATCCAAGATGGCAGGAATGTGACTCAGTAGAGGATATGATGAAAGTTGGATATCTCTTTGACACTATTTTCTTCGCAGAAATCGCGTCTAAATGCTGGCAAACATATTATCTAATTTAAATATTCAGCGTAGGTTAAAAGCATTGGACGAACATGTCTCTACCCGGTAAGTAATTGTTCCAACTCCACTTAAAAATATTTATAACTATTTTTCCATTCAAAAGAATTCAGTAGGCTATAAACGATCAAATGGTAGGCGAATGTTGAATATTGTGCAATATAGAGCATAGCTAATTTACCTGACATTTAGACGTACTTCTTGTCCATAGTATTTCGGTTTCTAATGCCTTTGTCCCTTTGTGTATCCGATAGAGACAGAACGCTTGTGACCTCGTTTAACCTGTCCTGACAAGAAAGAACGGGGTTACTACATAATGACAATCGCAAGCCATGTTCTCAAATGAACACTGTTATTAATTATGAAGTTTGAAAATACAGCCTGGTTTGCACTTTACTTCACTATATTGATCCGGAGAAGAAAACACAGCATTAGGTCATATATTAAATTCCAAGACAGGCTACATAGGCTACAAATTAGTAAAAGCAACACTTATTTAGGTAACTCAAATGCCTACCTGTATTTGCAAAAATAGATTTGACTTCGTAAAGAAATAAAGCAGTCTGTGTGTAAACTTTTTTTGCGCTGCAAGCAGGCTGTTTGGGCGCTTCGTATCCCCTTTGAACCACTGCGTCTTGTAGGGACAGAAGCGCTTCTCACGCCTACATCTGACGTCACTGGCATTTCATTCACATAAAAATCCATAAAGAGTTGTTTTTTTAATGCTAGAGTTCATGTATAAAACAAGCGCTTGATAACAAAGTCAAATTGAAAAAAAATTGACCATTCTGTTCAACAAAACGTAAAGTACATATTTAAATATAATTAAACATGCATCTCTAAATATTAACAAAAGACTACATATTAAACACAACATTGGAAATATATATATATAAATATAAATAATTGGATTTGATTTCACAATGAAGGCATACTCTGCCTACTTAACAAAGTACCATGTTGACAAGAAATGGCCTACCACACAGTCTGAACATCCAATCCTTCCCTAAAAGAGATAACAACAGAGGCAACAAAGCTAATCGTTTCATAAAGCAGTAAACTAGTGTGATCTTATTTAGAGCAAAAAAGGGGGAAAAACCTTAACAAGAACGCATTAAATTAATTTCTGAGACTAATGTTATGATTTTAGTATTTGCTGTTTATTCACATAATATCTCATTCTTCATCTGTACTCTAAATAATTCGTTAATTCAGAATGTTTATGAACGAATTTTGCAGGTGTTAAAAAGACAGGGTAATGTATTGACTGAAAATTGTATTTAATGAATTCATAAAAGACAGACATTTTCAATTTTTTTTCTGCATAGAAGTGTACTATGTCTAAATTTGACGTTAAAATAATAATTTGAGTGTTATCAAACATGCAATTTAATTGAAGCAAATAGTACAACCTTTACCTTTTAGCTTGGAAAACATTTCAAGGTTCCACAAATTGAGAATCTTCAAACCAACTTTGACATACATGACCTGTAGCCTTGCTCTGTGTCAACAGTGTTTAGATTTCCTGGTAGAATAACTAAAATGTGAGGGACTGGTGACTGGAATGCATGCACCAAAAGACAAAATGAACCCCCACACTAAAAGAAAAAGAGAAGAGGGGAGCTCAATGAACCCTTTGAACTCAATTGACAGCAATGCAGGGTAAAGGCAAATTTCCTCTGGGAGTCTATGGGGAGATGTGGGGGTTGGGTGAGGTTGGATAGGTTGAATGAGGCCAAATTCCACTTGGTATGTTAGTATTCCAACAGTCTAGAAACATCAATTCTGTTTGTATTATTATGAAATTCTCTACAAAATCAAGGAGGATACCTGACTTCTAAATTTGCTAAACAAATTAAAGGCAAATATGTCAATTAGTTTCTGCGGATATTGAGGATAAACAAAAGAGGCAAAACAATTGTTCTAAACACATTCATAACAAACCTTAACTATTGATCAGATAATTATTCTGTCTAAATTATGAATTGTCAGTCTTATCCGTTTTATTGCATTTTATTATTGACAGGTTTACAACAAGATTGGGTCAATGAACACAATGGCGTCCTCAAATACCCTTAAAAGTTTTGATGCTAGAGCATATCATGCTTTGAACTTAAAATTATTGAATTGCTTCGATCAGAAAAGCTCCTTCAGTATGTGAGTCGATAACATCTGACACCGGTATCCAACCCTTTGACCCAAACCGTAATTCTCTGGCCACTGTGGAGGCCTACTCACTGCATCTTCAAAAACAGAATTTGCACGGGGGTTGGGCTGAGTTGGGGGTAGGGGCAACCTATGAATTCCGGAGGGTGGGCTCTTTAGAGTCATTGGGTGGGTGGGGATGGGCTGTTGTTGATTCATTCCTCTTACATGTTTTTCCTCTTATTTATATCTTTCAAAAAGTTACCAGAAACAGTCATGATAAGGGAACAAGTAAGATGAGATGACTTGTAAATATTACTCAATTTGCTCACTGTCCATGAGAATACTTATGACTGAAACATTTTGACTTGCTATCTTCTTCTTTTTCATCTTCCCTCCCCTCCTTACAAGGTTCAGTTGAGTATATGTGTAATTACTAGTAGGCCAATATAGTTTTCTTACATTTTTTAAGCAAACTTTTTAATGTATTTTTAGTTACTCTTAGTACTGGAAATAAAGCAAGCCTAACTCATTCTTATGGATTGTTTTTGTGGTTATTCACTCACATTCCAAAGTTGTGAGTTCAGTTCTCCCTGGATGCACTGCACTATGGGGATGCTAGGAAGTGGACATGAGTTTGAACAAAAAATTGTAAACAACTTAAAGAAACTATTTCAAAGCAATATGTTGAACTTCAAATGAGTAATCATGTTGCACTGTAAATTAATTTAGAAGTATCAATTTAGGATATGTACTTTTTTTAAAGATTTTGTTCTGAGCTTTAGACATTTCATTGAAGTCCCAAATGTATAATTTTAAAAACAATTAGTTTTCACCCGTGATTGATAGATCCCTGACCTTGTGTATGACACATGTCGAAGCTATTTGCCAACATACTGACAAGTGATCTTAACATGAAGGTTATATAAATTTAGAGTTTAGCTTAATTAATTAGTTTAAAATTCAACATTATCTTCTGCTTTAAAACAAGATAGACATGTCCTTCATATTTTGATTTATCAATATAATTTTTTTTCAATGTGTGTAAATATGTTTACTCCCAGACATGTGTTCAAGTCAACGTTTATGTGTGCCTTATTATTAATAGGCTACTAAGCCTATATTGACTTCAACAACGACGACTTTGTTGTTAAAAGAACACATAATATAAATAACAATTGTTGACAGATTTAAAACAACTGTGTCTGGACATGGCACGTGTGTCGTGTGAAGACAAGAACTGTTTTTCTGAAGATATAGCTGGTTCCGAGTCTGTTTCCTTCGCTTCACCACTCCCCTCCCTGGAATCGTACTGAAATTAGTAGCAAGAAAGCATGTAATTGACAAAGTCACGTGTTCAGTACTGGCAGAGGCACAGCCAGCAAACGAGCGAATGAGAGAGAAGGTGAGGGAGACAGAGGCAGCGATAGAGGTGGTGTGAGTGAGGAAGGGATTGAGAGGGAGAGACATGACAAAATATCTAAAGAGAAAACGCACGCTGTACCATGCGAGCTAAATTTGTGACCGCTGGAAATGAGGATGTCGGATTAATGGTGACTATCATAACCCGCCTTCGCAGAAGAAGTCTTTCTATTGGAACTTTTGAACAGAGAGTCCGCGGGGAAACATGGCCGAAGGTTATTCTGCAATTATTTTCTATTTTCTGGTCTTACTTTTTCCTTTGATGATAAAGAATTATTATGCAGCACAATGTTACTGTTACCAACTATAGTGTTAAGTTCCGCCCCTGAATATTACCATGTCTAAAGATGTTTTGAGGCAACCTACAGAGCTTGAGCAAAATGCAACGTATTCTATCCAATAGAGGAACCATGCGTACACCTGCCCTCGAAATTCTACAGCCTACTATAGAAATATACGTTGTACTAAAGACTGTAGTGTTCACCAAAATGCCCCTAAATTACACCAGGATACATGCTTACATAGTCATGGTCAAGAGGCGACATCGCGTTATATCCTGTCAGTTTTAGATGCAAATAACACTTACTTTTTAACTGTTGGTAGGAAAGAGCATACAGATCACATTGCCATGCGCCACTTAACGCTTCGGTAATCTTGAAATTTGTATGGTACACTACATTCTAACCACCATGAACATCACAAATCTGCCAGCAGTGGCGGGGAATCCCCCCTTGCTAGTGGAGTTTTAAGCAACTGGGTTCCATTAAAGTTGTGTAGCCTATTTAACTGCGCGCACACAGGGACTTGCCTACTGTAGGCTACCTAGGCCTACACAGTCCTCTAATAAACAGGCCTCTAACTACTTATTTGCCTTCCAGGAGGGGCGGGTAAAGGTTGCGGAGAAGACCCCGCCAAGTTGACCGAATACGAAGACCGAACTCGGCCTCAGATTTTATCAGGAGTTGGCTTCTGCAAATGGTTCAATGTTCGAATGGGGTTCGGATTTATCTCAATGACCAGTAGCGGAGGCAGCCAAGTCGACCCCCCTCTTGATGTGTTCGTCCACCAAGTAAGTTTTACCTAAAAAGAAGAATACATAATGCCATTGACGTCGCATCTTTCATAAGTTGTCAGACTTCACAAGGGTTTGCAGTAGATTGGCTTAAAAATAAGAGACAATGCTGTTTGTGTTTTCAGATAATTTATTTAGCTTATTTGTATCCATGTTTCATTTAAACCTGCCCTTGAACTGACAACATCGTCACTTTTGGTTATTGTATTATAGGACCACTTCCCCATCAGACTGGTTGTAATATTTAGTTGCACATTTACGGATGTTGGCGTTGCTACAGAATCTAGTTTCTTCACTTGTGTTGTTCTATGACGACATTTTGCAAATGCCTATAATAGTCAAACATGCTGGTTTTCCTTAAAGCAACACGAGCCTCTGTGCTCCTTCACGTCCCCAGGGCTGGATGAGAAGAACATTTCGTGGCCCACTTACAAAAAACCTTAACGATCAATTTATCCTGTATCTTAAAGGTTTCCTGAACTCACTCGCTGTAATTTAGGACATTTCAGGAAGATGGAGTGGGAATTTAGGCTTAATATACATTTCTTTATTTTCAACTGATTTTGTTTTAAATTATTTATTTTACAGAACAACAGTTAGTTCAGCAAATTTCGAATATAGCTTTATTATTGCCTAATTCTGTTGCAAACAAAGCAGTTCCTAATTTAATCCCTTTCTTTGTCGTGAAATTGTCTTTCACTGTAACATAAAGTAGCTCTAAAGAGTCGTGGAAAAAGGAGAGGTGATACAGAATGTAGTTCTCACAGTTTCATATTCAACCCCATTACACAAATTGCTTTTAATGTATTCATCCCGGATGATGTTTTTAACTATTTCAATTGCAAGATTCCTCAGGGCTAAATCAATTTGCAGTATAGCCCTGTGTGTGTGTGTGTGTGTGTGTGTGTGTGTGTGTGTGTGTGTGTGTGTGTGTTGTGAGTGTATGCTGAAATTAAGATTTGAGATATTGTGTTCTCTTTAACATTTCACTCTAGCATTGCCGGATTTTTGAATATGCCAATTAAATAATTTATTTGAATGTATCTCTCCCACTTTTGAAATGTAGTGTTTCAATTGCTCACAGCACTTTTGCTTTATTGAAGAAGTTGAATAAGCTTTGAAAAGCATTTAAGTTGAAACATATCCTTCCAACATATTTCCAGACAGTGCAGTGTCCTTGGTGCAGTTAAAAGCTATAACATCATATCCATTCACATCTTCCTCGGGGGTTATTAGCTGTTTGTTTTTGCCCTTCTCTTACAAGTTCAATATCTGAAAAGTAATTAAATTGCTAAGAAAAAAGTGTACTATGGATTGTGACGAAGGGATTTTCTGGTCACGTCAGTGGAATTTCAAATTGAACAAATTCATTTTACATCCATAGCTGGGTGTAGCAAATGTATGTACCTGAGCCAGTTGCACTTCATCTCCTCACTGTTGAAGATGTCTGCTCAAAAAAGGCATTCATCTGGTTTGATAGAGCCTTTAAGTCCTGGAGGGACTCAAATAAACACTGTCTGCCTCTGCAATTTGTAACCCTGAGCTTGAGACTTTAGTGTGATAGTATACTAGTATCTAGTTATGGCCAGATGCATTTTTACAGGATTATGTGTGTGAATTTTATTACGGTGGTGGGGGTTGTCCAAATGTGGATTTAATAATGTTATCTTCAAATAACTTATTGACGGTCTCTATGGCGTAATTGAACTATACTAGACATGTTGTAATCTGAATTCGGATAAGTTGCGTACATGCGTACAAACGCACTCACAAACCTTCTTATACACACCCACTCTTGCTTGGGAAGATTAAAAATGCCTACGAAGGTAAAGATACACGGCCAGATTTGGAGATACTTTGTATACCTACAGGGACGAGAGCGTAGTCTGAAAGGACAGGAAGCCAAGGGGAAATGACAGAGAGGGAGTGTGAGGACAGGGGAAAGGTAGTGTGGGAGGGGAGAGAGGAGGAGTTCCCCTGCTGGAGAGAGGGAGAGTGGAGGGATTGTGAGGGGGGAAAAAGGAAAGGGGGGGGGGAGCTAGATGGGGCAAGAAGTAAATACGAGAGCGGTTTGACAGGCAAGGAAACGAAAAAGTGTGTGTGTGTGAGAGAGAGAGAGAGAGAGTTCCATTAGGACGTTGGGTTCTTCTGTGGAGACACTGGGGTGGTAGTGAGGCTCCTGCCATGTCACTTCCTGTTGCGTGTGTGGATGTGTTCATCATCGTCAGTCCTTTTCAGTTCTACTGCTCAGGGTCAACATTATAAGTCTCAGTGTTAGTCTTTATTGTTGTTATCTCTCAAGGAGGAAATTCATTTGCAAGCAATCACTTGTGTTCATTCCATCCACAGCATACAACAACAATACAAAATCACATTTCTATAGAACAAAGATAATAAAGAAGGGTGTGTTGTCAGTACATTACGTTGCAATCATTTAGCATATGCTTTTATTCAAAGCGACTTTCAAAAAAATTGTGCTTCCAACAAGAGAAGGTAAAACACCACAAGTCAGGTAAATAAGACGAACTAGTCACCCAGATAAGAGCTAAGCAAGTGCTACATTTAATACCAGGTTACAAAACAATATTTGGTATCATCGAAGTACTTCCTATTATATAACAGGAACAATTGTTCCATCTTCATTCATAAAATACCCTTAATTCAAAATAAGGTCTGAAGTTATTGTCGTCAAGGCTGGTTTGTTACTCCATTGGCTGGAAATGTTACCTCACAGACCCTTTTGAACTTTGTGTGTGGGTGTGCACGTGCATGTGTGTGTACGCGCATGTGTGTGTATGTGTGACTGGAGTTTTGGGCGGTGGGGGTTGATCTCTCCTCAGGCATTTTTTAAAAAGAGGAATTTTTTTAAAGACAAAAAAGCAGGGAGAAAGAGAGAGAGGGGGGAGGTTGGTTGCCTTCCCTCTGTCAGTAATCAGCTTGAAACATTGAACAGTTTGATATGCTGTTGTTACACTTCGGTCACTTATTAGTGTGTTCTTAAAAAGAAAAGAAACGAAAAGATTTTTCTTCTCCGATGTCCTTGATGTCTGCATGTGCACCTTTTTGTATGAGATTTTGGGTTGTGTGTTTTTGTGCGTGTGTGTGTGAAAGTTTGTATGATTGTGTGTGTTTGGCGTAGAGAGGTTAAAGTGGGCCCCTAGTGAGATTAACCTCTGGTCCGTGTCACCGTTTGGCATGCAGGCCCCACCCCTTGCGGCTTCTAGATAGCCAGTATCAGGCTTTGTCTCTCCTGCAGCCACACTATCCCACCACCCCCAGCCCCTTAAAAAAAAAAAAAAAAAAAAAAAAAGTTTTTTAAAAATGAAGAAGAGAGAGTAGTCATGTGACTTCCTCTCTAGGAGTCAGCCATATTTGGTGAAAGTGACTGGTAATTAGAAAGGTGGCCGACCAGCAGTGGGGCAAATAAATTGTGTAATATTAACCTGCTGCTGCCAGACTATATGCTGTAGAATAATTAATAGAACGGTTCTACTGGAACGTGTTAATACTTGGTCAGTGTTGGCACTTATTCTATACACCCTCACGTTTGCTTGAAAACTGTTAGTTACATCGGAATAATGACCTTATTGCTTAGATGATTAGATGATTTCTAATAATTTTTTCATAATCTGATATGATTAACAATCTTCAAGCAAATACATTTAATTTCCATTTTCAAGTGATGGCTAATGTAAAAAGATTCAGCGTTTTACTTTTTTTTAGGAGGGTTTATCCGTAGATATGTTTGCAGTCTTATGCATAAACCTTTTGCAGGTTTTACTAATATTAAATGTACTCAAACAAGTTCTCAATAACAAAATGATATTATGAAATGTTTGGGATTTTAATCTCCACTCATCCGGAGGAAATAATTCAGACTTGATTTTTGTTGTTATTTCACTGAAAAGATTGCATATTTATGTCTGTAAATTATTTTGTATGGCACTTGAGGATGTCTTACAATATTGCTAGAAAAAACCTAGAGATTATGAATAAGTAGAGATGATTAAATCTGATGATTTTAATTCGAGCCTTTAAGTAGAAAAGCAAGACTTATCCAAACTAATGTTCTTTTATTCAGTGGTACATACCCATTCAAAACACATTATGTATTTATCATTAGCTTCATGAAGATTATATTATTCTAAAGATCCCTTATAATATAACTAATTGAACAACTAATGTTGGCTAAGAATTTGTCAGTCAACAGAGGCTAAGCCACAACTGTATGTTAAAATTCAAGCATGTGGTTTGAAGTAGTAGCTATTTGCTGATTTGAGTCAGCAAGGGGTTTGTTGGCAGCGTGTGTGTTTTATCCCCAGCCACCTCACCTAGGTTCATTTCCTCCCTGATCCTGATAAATGTTGCCCAGTGATCTATTGCTTCCTCCCCCAGATCAAATATTGGCCTTAGTCATAATCAGGGGCGTTGCATGTTGTTAATTTGGGGCAGGGGAAACGTGAATGCACTAAAGTGTTTGATGGGGGGGTTGGGCGGAGGTCAGGGGTTAGGGCCACTAATGAAAACGTGTGGAGGAGGGCTGGGGTGTCAGCGCGCTGCCATCGCCTTTGTTGGTGGTTCACTTCTGTGTGTGTGTGTGTGTGGGTCCCCCCACCCCCGACCCACTCTCATTCTCTTCTTCTTTGGTTTATATGCATCCTGTTGGGTCATGTCCATCTGAGGTGATCTGGGCCAGCTTTGTCCACTTAGCATTTCCTGTGTGTAAAAAGGTACTTAATGGCACCACACCACATGGTGAACACCATCTCCTCCACTC
>JAVQIZ010182048.1:0-10980 GCA_036023535.2 Galaxias brevipinnis
GTGGCTGTCCTGTTGATGGGAATTGTGAGGAAGAGCTCCCTCCGTGACTACTGGAGCACAGACCCCATCCTCCTGACCCCATTCTTTGCCTCTCTATTCTCCCAGGACCGCTTTCTTCTTCTCCTTCGTTGCCTTCACTTTGTTGACAGTGCCAGAGCAAATGTCAACGATCCCCTGCACAAAATTTGAAAAGTTTTTCATTCTCTCACCACCTCCTTTCAAAGAGTCTTTGTGTCATACAAGAATCTTTGTGTGGATGAATCCCTAATGAAGTGGAGGGGTAGACTGGCATTTCGGCAGTACATACCTGCAAAAAGGCACAGGTTTGGGGTCAAGTTTTTCGTCCTTTGTGACATAGTCAGTGGTTACTTGCAGGACATGATTGTCTACAACGGATCCACGACTGACATCAACCACTACGAAGGGCTTGGAATTTCAGGGTCAGTTGTGATGACCTTACTCACACTGTATTTGCGAAAGGGCCACGTGCTATACGTGGACAACTGGTACAGCAGTCCGACACTGTTCCAGCACCTCCTCCATCATGGAACGGGGGCCTGTGGGACCGTGCAGGCAAACAGGAGGGGGATGCCAGCCTTCCCCTGTAAAATGAAAAAGGGAGAAGTGGAATTTAGAAATAAAGGAAATCTGTTGGCAGTCAAATGGCATGACAAACGGGATGTGCACATGCTCACCACTGTCCACCCATCAGAGATGTCAGCCACAGGGAAGAGAGACCATGCCACTGGGGAGATGAAAGTGAAGCCAGTCTATGTCCAGGACAACAACAAAAACATGGGAGCTGTGGACAAGGCAGACATGGTGAACAGTTTTGTTGAATGTGCCAGAAAGACCACCAAGTGGTACAAGAAAATATTTTTTCATCTTATCGACACCGCTGTTCTCAATGGCCACATTGTCCATCGTCAACTGTCAGGTGAGATAATATAACAATACATTTACAATTATAACCTATAACATATCATTTTCTTGTATTGTAATTTTAAAGTGCTGTGAATACCAATGCAAATAAAAACTATAGTAAGGTTAAAAAATATATATAATTATCTGCACAATACCATAGGCTACTGTTCCACCTCACACAAATTCCTACTCATCTACTCTGTTACTGAGGGAGAGTCATCACGTACCAGGAGTGTAGGGTGAACCTGATGAGAGAGCTGCTGGAGCAGCATAATACCCCTCGACGTCCGTCCATCGGAGGCCGTCCAACAGCAGACAATCCTCAGCGTCTGACAGCCAGGCAGTTCCCCTCTGAGGTCCCTCATACGGCCACACAGGGTAGCAGGACCAGGCGACATTGCAAGGTCTGCCTCTCCAGCTCACGTCGCAGAAAGCAGAGGCACCTTACTAAATACATGTGTGCTGCGTGCAACACTCCCTTGTGTGTTGCCCCATGTTTCGAGGAGTACCACACTCTGAAACATTTTTGGAAAAAGTATTGTTATAGAAAGCTAGCCATTTCATTGTTGAAAATTTGTTTTTTTTTTATTATTAATTTACAATGTATATATTTAATAAGGGTAAGGGTGTTCAGATACCGTGATTGTAATAAAAACTCACTCTAGGGGGACAGTTAGCGAATTTAGAACTTACGCGTGAAAGGGTTAAGCGTTTCGTTTTTTGCTTTGTTGAACAAGGACTTGAAGGGGTCTTTATAGAATTGACTCCTTGCTCGTTCTTTCTTCTTTCGGTTTCTTTGTAGGTTCTCGGCACTGCTCAATGTTGACAACCGCTCCTTTAAGCTGTCCTGCAAGTCTTTAATGCCTGCCTTTTCTGATTCAGACACCTTTTTCCATTGCTTTTTAAACAGCCTTCTTTCTTTTACTAGCTTGTCAATCTCTTGTTGCCTCCGATTTTCTTGGCTCCACCTGGGATTTTTTAAGTTTCTCCAGTAGCCCAAATCTCTCCTTTCCATAATCATATATGAAATCCCCTATTATATCTAGCTTTCTTTCCACTGTGCCCCTTAGCTGTTCAAGTGTCTTCTTTAGATCTACGATAAGAGTCCCAAACATTCTTTTCAGTGGCTGATGGCCACTATTACTTAAAGTTTTTTGTCACTGATCTTCTCCTTGGAGTTTTTTTGTGCTTGATTGGGCTCTACCACCTTATCCCCTAGTCTTTCTTTCGAATAAAATAATCAAATAACATATTACATTTATTTTGTAATTTGCTGTACAACCACACACATTTTGTTAATTCTGGGGTGATGGGCTTGCTATCTCTCTGCCCCCAGAACTCCAGTAGTTTAACTGCCCTCAGAACAAGTATGCTTGTAGCCTACTGTTCCCAGGGCAGAGAGGACCAGATCGCCTAAGGACTAGGCCCAAATAGAGTTGCAGGAACTAATCTCTACCTCAAGGACTACAGTAGTTTAACTATGCCCTGGGAGCGGACTGCCTAAATACTACATATTAGAAGTGCAAAAATGCCTCTCTGCTCCCAGAACCACAGTAGTGTGACTCTTCCCTGGGAACGAGAAACAAAAAGTATAGCTTCCCTCAGAACAAGCATTCTTGTAGCCTACTGTTCTCAGGGCAGATAGGACCGGATGGCCTTTATACTTAGATAGATTTGCAGAAAACAATCTCTCCCCAGAACTATAGTAGTTTAACTTTGCCCTGAGAACGGGACAGGCTGTGCTGCCCCTAGACAAGAACAGCAAATCGAGTGTATAACTTTAGGCTTGTGTTCCTCATACTGTTGTAGCGAAGGCCCAAATGTAAAAAAAGCTAGTTAGCTAACCTTAACTAGCTAACCAGCAATGATTGCGCTAGCAGGTAGCCATTGTAGCAAGCAAACAAGTGACTTGTTAAGCCTGACTTAAGCCTACTACTTCTACTGTCTCTTATCATTCCAAAGAAAAAACATATAAGGTGAATGAACCAAATACAAATAAATGAATCCCTTTCTGCTCAATCATAACCCAACAGTTTTCTTGCGCTTGAAGTTTCAAATTGGCCATGCCCCCTCCCTCTGCTTCGATTGGTTGCTTGTTTGAACCAATCGTGAAAGTTTCTGCCTTGAGAAAATATTTCAATAGCATTACATTACATTACAATCATTTAGCAGACACCTTTATCCAAAG
Source organism: Galaxias brevipinnis (assembly GCA_036023535.2). Classification (NCBI taxonomy): domain Eukaryota; kingdom Metazoa; phylum Chordata; class Actinopteri; order Galaxiiformes; family Galaxiidae; genus Galaxias; species Galaxias brevipinnis. The sequence continues at coordinate 3,113 of JAVQIZ010182048.1, forward strand.
CGACTTACAAAAATAGTGTTTTCAACAAGAGAAGGTAAAAAACCACAAGTCAGGTGGATAAGTGCATCCCTGACCTAATCACCTAGATAAGAGCTAAGAAAGTGCTGTATTAAACACCAGGCTACAAACAAAACCATCGACCAAACCTAATATAAACAATTTCTTAGTACAAACAATTACTTAGTATATCAAATATAAGTGCAAGGCAGATACAACATGTTACATTTGAGAAACAAAATTAAGTCGAAACAGTTGAGTCTTTAAGTTTTGGCGGAAAGTGGACAGACTTTACGGTACTAATGTTGATTGGGAGGTTATTCCACTACTGAGGGACAAGGACAAAGAACAGTCGTGACCGGGATGCCAGGCTGCCCTTTCCACTGAGTGAGGGGGCGACAAGGCAACATCTGGTGACAGAGCGCAGTGGTCGGGATGGGGTGCGGGGCCTGAGCATTGATTTTCAGGTAGAAGGGTCCAGTTCTGGTCATCGCCCGGTAGGCTAGGACAAGTGACTTGAATTTGATGCGAGCTGCTACCGGCAGCTAGTGCAGTGTATGGAGCAGAGGAGTGGTGTGAGAGAACTTGGGGAGGTTGAAGACTAGATGAGCGGCTGCATTCTGGATGAGCTGGAGGGCTTTGATGGCGCTCACAGTGGACCCAGCTTGGAGGGAGTTGCAGTGGTCTAGGTGCGAGATGAGAAGGGCCTGGACTTTGACCTGTCCAGCCTCTCTTGTAAGGAATGGTCGTATCCTCCTGATACTGTGATAAGCAAAACCCCTATCTGCGTCCTTTTACACGTTCCCAATTTTATTCCTAACCTTAACCTTGCTGTTTTTTATGCCTTTCCATACTCTTATTCCTTACCTTTACTTTACTATTGTATGACAAGTGTGAAAAAGCTTTGCAGCCTGTCAGTCAATACTCGCGTGAGCATGGGCGCCTTGTGAATCCTAGCGCCTGGGGGGCATGTCTTTACAAGATAAGCAGTGGGATCCATAATAACTGTATTGGAAAATCCAGCTTGAGTCGGTCGCTGGTTGACCAGCTTGTTGCTAGGTTTTTGACAGTTGGTCAACCAGCTACCACCAGCTAGACCAGACCAGCTACCGCCAGCTAGAACAGCTACTACAAGCACATACCAGCTTAGACCAGCTTTAAATCCAAGCTGGTCCAGTTGGGTAGGCACATTCCAATACTCCAATCCAATATACTTTAATAAAACAAAGATGCTATGGCCCACAGATCAACAAAAAGTTGCTTTAGTTGAGGCAGAGCTAGGTAAGGTCCTTTTGGAGCCAATCCGGGGCCCAAGTTCTACTCACAGGCTTGGTAAACAGTCGCTCTCCAGAGTTCAAAAGACAAAGATTATAATGTGAGTCTTCTCTGGCAAACCAAGAGTGAAGTCCAAGCAATCACTTGGTCACTAGCTATTGAGATGCACTTGGCATTATACATCCGGTGCTGCGGACGTGCATATCGAGTCAATGAGTCATAATTGGAAGCAACTCTTTATTCAAACAAGGCACATGCTAGCTAGCTGGTAGCCATTGTAGCTAGCTAACAAGCGACTTGTTGAACCTGACTACTTGCCTCTCATCAATAAATAAAAATAAAAAGATATCGATAAGATATAACGAATGCAAGCTCAACTCTGCTCATCCAGCTGGCCCTTGTACAGCTGCCTGAATCAACATGGGGCCTTTCAGTGACTCTCCCTTCCTACAGTGCTGTCTCTGGTGCAGAAACCACCCAGGCGGTAGTTGGTTGATAATGTCCAGGTGTACAGGGATCTCCAGAGTCGTTGGTAGCCAGGTAATGCCGACTTCAAGTTGTTTTTTTATGACAGAAAAAAGCCCCAGATCAGTGGCATATCATAACATACATGATCGGCGATCGGGTCGTGCAAACTGCTCACAATGCAATCTGAGACAGATGCAGATGCATCGCCAATTCCTTGTAACGCCCAACTGGACATCTAGCACGTTAAATATCTAGTCATGTCTGAGAGTCCAAATCCTGTAAAACAAAAACAAAGGGGAGAAGTTCTAACACCACTACTCGCGTGTTTTCGTAACGAAACGTAGTTTGGAAACTCGTCTGCGATTCTTCCAAGTTAAACATCTTGTTATCAGGGCTGAAAGCAAGGAAAGTTTCTGTGCCTGAAATGTGTTCCGTAGGCTGGAGACCAGACTAATGTGCAAACTCATTTCATTTCACTCAGAGTCTGGACCTGCTCCCATTGACGCCGATTCCCGATTTCCGGGCCATCTAATATGGGGCAGGTTTAATACGACGATGATACAGAGAAGCGCCATTGAGGCATTTTCACAAACAAATTACGTTCAGAGGTATCGTATTCCCATCTCCACCAGTTTCCTCTACCCATGCCAATCTCCATTTATTCTTTACATATCGGTCAACTATGCATGTGTTGTCACCAGGTTTAATACATTTCGGCTCGATTTTTTAGGTTGTTACATCGTACTAGACAAACATGCATTACCTGTCTGCATCATTTGTCTTAATTGCAGGTGACAGAATATGCCGTTACGCACCATTTACGTGCACAAACAAAACACAAATGAAAGATGTTGGATAATTTGTGGTGGTATAAGATGCTAAAAACATAGCCGAGCTAGCAATAAGCTACAAGCCATATGGAACTGTATGACGGCTACGATGCACAGAACATGATCAGTTTAAAAAAGACAGGAACAGCAAATCTGATCGATTCTAAATGTGAATCCTCACGTTAACTTGAAAGGTCTAAATGGCAGAAAATGCCTAAATATTCACTCACCATTTCTTCAGTCGGAAACCTTAGTCTGGTAATTGTATTCAAGGCCTAGCGCAACTTTCGAAGCCATGAAGCATATCTTTAAAACCATTCTGGACTGTTCGCTAAACAGCGTACGCGGGCAAAATACTGTTGTCAAACGATTGCCAAATTAGTCCAAAAGATGATACGAAAACAAAATGAGTAACGCTAGGCCTATTCATTGCTATGCTTTTCAGCGCTGTCACTCTACACATTGACCTGACACTTCGCTGTGCCACAGTGTGAACAAATGTTTTATTCTATTTTATTATAGGTCGACTTTATTTATAAAAAATATGTTGGTTTCCTTATGGCTTTACACATGTACAGCCATTTCCTTGCTGTGCAACAATAAAACAAAAATACAATGCAAGATTATTTTCTATAGACAGGCTAGTTATTTATTTTCACATCTGACACACCCCTGCACCGGAATTCTGGCACAATGCTGGAGAACTTCAAGCCCTGTGTAATGTTTGACCCATCGACGATCAGTCATGTGGTGTGATCCCCACAACGACTTCAAGATACCCGATAACAAGACAGTCATGTAGTGTGTAGAACAGCAATCTAACAACTTTGAAAGTTGTGTAGTGCATCGGAGCTTTAAGGGTGTAGCAACGTCAGGCATGGAAACATAATCCCTAAACTAAACAGTCCATCTAGCCCCCTTTCAGCCCATGCCTGTCCCTTATTTATCTCACACACACTGAAAAACACATATACGAGCTTGTCCCCTCATCTGTATGAATGTTTTGTTTGTCATGTAGTGTCAACCCTAATCCTGGGCATTAACATACTTTAAAAATGTCACCCTCCTACCACCTCACACATTTATACTATGATCAGGTATCCCCACTAACTGCAGGGACTGTGTCTGTATGCTTGTGTGTCAGTGTGGGTTTGTTTCACGTGCTTTTACTATTTTCCCTTTCTGACCAGCCAGCCCTACACACACATACACATAAAAAGAATGCACTCACACAAATGTCATGGTGGTCTCATCTTGGAAATATGATTCCATTCATCTCCTTGTGCAAGTGGTGGAACAACCTCATGAATTATAACACTCTGTGAGTCCAACTCTGTAGCAGGCCACAAGGTGGAGGGAGGCCAGGGCATGTAAAGGCTACAGTCGGCTGTTTAAATCAACATGGAAGATGAAATAGTCAAACACACATAGCGCTTGGCCAGGGACATTCACCAAGTTGTCTTATCGGCCCTAGTGTATCTTATATCTTCAAAAAATGCTTTGTCTTCTGTCGCTATCACACTGTTGAAATGGAAAAAGGAATCTCATTCTTCTCTCTGGGGTTTTTAACAGGTAATTCCTTTGGCTTTGTATATGTGTGTCTGAGAATAGTGGCAATTGCAGGTGGCATGGGGCCATGGGGTACAGTCTTTTCTCTCTCTCTCTCCTTTCTTTTCTCATCCATTCTTTCTCTCTTATGCTTTCTCTCTCTCCCTCTTTTGTTCAACTTTTGCCTGGTCTCTGTCTTGAGACTATCAAAGTTCAGAAATTGATTTATTTTCAAAACCTATTACATGATTCTGCGTTGTAATTCTAAATGTATGACATGAGGGTTATGTGTTATCATCCATGGAATAAAGTGTAATGGAAGAGTGAGCATTACCTTTCTGAAGCAGTTGCACCTCTATTGACTATGTGAACCACGTTTTTTCTATCACTGTTACACAGTTGTATAGCAGTGAAGTGAACAAGAACTGTAAGTGTGTTTGTGTGTACATATCTGTGTGATCAAACAAATACCCTTTTTAGACTTGAAATATTTATTTTATTAAATGACCAAATCAAAACAAATAGAATCTCAAAGAAACAACTACGAAGGAAAAGAGCAGCTGCTTGATGCTTATGGGAGAGAAATAACTCCATACAATGCTTCCATTTTGGTCTGCCATTATAGCAGAGCACTGATCACTGCGTCTCATTGTTAGAAGTTGTGACTGACAACTCACTTGTTACAGTTACTTGCTGGGAGTAGAGCAGAGAGACAGAGGAAGGATAAGTAGTCTCTATCTAGCATAATTATTTACAACATTTTCACTTCAAATCTATCTTACAAAACATTTACTGATTAAAGAAAACACTTTGTGATGATATTTTAATGTGGGGATACATAAGGAAAAGGCAACTTCCTCAATTCATTAATATTAAATTTTTTACATATTTTAATTACATTTCTTCCAACAAACTCAACAAACAAGCATCTAATTATTAATATTAGCTTATCCTTATAAGCCAGCGGGACCTACCAATCTGTGGATGAAAATTGCGTAGTGTCGAATTGTCACTGTGGGTTTTCTTAATGAGCAAGCATTAACAGTTCTACCTGTTTCATCAGCAGTAGTAATCGTGGATCTACATTGTTGCAATATACATTGTCATAATAATATTTTCATTGTGGTGTTATTGGTTAATTATATATTCTTCTGGTTTACATGTAAATACAAATGCTTAATAGATACAAATTCTTATTATAGTGTTATATTATTGCTGTTATTTATGTGTATATATCTATATGTATATATATATATGTATATATATATATATATATATTCTCTCTCTCTTAAACACACACATGTATAATCATATAATCAAGTATGTATTTACAGTATGTGTATTTGGTTTTAATTCAAAAAGTAGATACAATATCCATATTGAAAAGATATGGTTGAAAAAATAACTAAAAAGGATAGTCTTCTCATAGTTAAATTTTTTATCGGAAACAGTAGTATGAATTTTTATGTTATCCATTATCTTATCTCATGACACACACACATAAACACACACACACACACACACACACTTATAGATTGAATAGCCAAACAGGACACACACATGCACGTACACTGGTGCAACACACCCTTACTTTTTAATGCACATGCCCGCACACACATTCTTCATAAAGGACAATCTCAAATTGGATCTGCACTGTGAATTCCTTTTAATTACGTGAGCAGCTCATTTCTTCAGAGGAACATAATACCAGAGTTATGAGGCAGAAATAATGGCCTATCAGCTGTTTGGTTTCAATGTTTCCTTGACTCTCTCTAAATAGAGATGAAGAGAGAAAAACAGGAATGGAGGGGAGAGAAGAGGAATGCAATGGGGGGGTGGTGAAGAAGAAACTCAGAAGAAACGATAGAGGAGAAAAGGACTACGAAGAGTGTAGGAGAAAGATGAGAAGATTACATTAGAAACAGCAGTGGGGACAGGAGGAGGGAAGGGATATGAAATGCACAGATAGGTGACGAAGAATGAGAGAAAAGAAAAGAGTATCGGAAAGTGGAAGGGAGAGGAAAGGTGAAAAGAAAAGAGCAGAAAGAACAGAATGAGAGAGGATATGTGAAAGGAGGTATAGGAGCAGAGGGAAGAGGAGAGTAATGAGAAGAGGGGAGAAGACCAGACATGGGGAAGAGGAAAGGATGGAAGAGGGCCCTAATGGCAAGGAAAGGAGTATAAAGATAATAGTAAAAGAGGGGTAAAGACAGGGCAATCGAGAAAAGATTGAGAAAGAAAACAGTCATCACCTTTTTCTATCCAGTCCCACTGCCGTTCAAAACCCTTTCCAGTTAGTCTGTGTCAGCAAAGCTTTGTATGTTCGGGTGGCAGAATAGGGGTGTAGGCAACAACACCGTTATTACCTTACATGAATGTTGAGACTGCACTTTGAACAGTCATAGAACAATAATCTTCTCATCTCCTTCCCTGAGGGGACATGTATTGGGTGTGGCGTAAAAGTGTTTCCTGCTAGCAGCAGAATATTCGCATCACATTAGGCAGGTATAGATTCATCCTCGGGACACTCATTCATAGTCTGCGGCTGTGTGTGTGTGTGTCCTAAGGGTACCATTTAACTTGCAGTCATAGAGAGAAGAAAACAGAACCATGGATTTTCTGACGGACAGATTTAAACTACCTATTTTTAATTTCAATTATTAAAAACAGTCAGCAATCAATAGCCAAACCTATGCTTCAAAATGCTATGCAGGGTAAACCGACTTGAATCCTTTATTTGTAAGATAATGTTGAATGTATTACAATTTATCATACTGTATACTATGAGCACAAACAGAAAATAAACATTATACTACTTATGTTATTGGCTGGAGCAGTAGCTGAACTAAAGGAGACACAACTTTCTGGACCAACTCACTACCAACTCTACTTTAAGTATACATTATTCAGATATGTAATTCTTCAATTGATGATGAGTGCCAGACCATTTCAGCCATTGGCATCCTCTCATCTTTCTCCATCCTTTAATCTTTCTCTCTCTATCTGTCCTCTTCCATGAATCTCTTTGACTACGTTCACACTGCAAGCCTCAGTGCTCAAAACGGATTTATAGCTCAGAACCGATTGTTTGTTTGGCTGTTCACATAATTTTTTAAATTTCTACACTGTAAAACTTCGCTGTAAATTTACAGTGATATTTCACAGTAACTTACTTTAATTGGATCATACAGTAGAGTAACATGAGTTAGAGACCTTGTTAACGTAAGTTATTATGTCACGTAACATCTTTATAAAAGTTTAGTAGGTGATTTGGGTGAGACGACTAGCCCTTTTTTTTGTTTGTTTTTTTGCTGTGCCAACCATATACGTTCAGTTGGTGAACCCAGCACCAGCAGGCTAGCTGGCTGGATATGCATTGCTGCAGTGTATGTTAAGGATATACGTTAGCTGTGGAAATGTAAGTTTTGGTTGGTTTTTAGGAATAATATTCAGGATAGTCATTCTTGTAAAATACCTTACAGTAGCATTATTAGTTCACCTAACCTGTCCGTAAAGCAAATGCAACTAGATGGAAAGACATTTCCTGAAGAAAATGTAGTGTGCCCACAACGCATGTGCTGTATGCTATAAGGATTGACTTATGATGTTACATTTAATACTATAGGAATGTAAATGATTTAAAACAATGAAATACATATGTGTATTCTGTAAGTTTAATGTAACCTTATACAGTATGTAAGTGTATGAAACTGTATGCAATTAGACTAGGAGTCCAGGAAGCCCATTATA
>JAVQIZ010182123.1:0-12527 GCA_036023535.2 Galaxias brevipinnis
CGAGAGACGGAGGGAGGGAGGGAGAGGGAGAGGGAGGGAGGGAGGGAGAGGGAGAGAGAGAGAGAGAGTAGTTGAAATGAAGACGGACACCGGAAGAATGAAGAGGAAAGGAGGAAGGAGAAGGAGCCCTGAAGTAGAGATGATTTGTGAATGAACCAGGCACAACGAAAAACATTTTCTAATCTGTGGTCACTGGCAGGTTAGTTTAGAGGTCCTAAAATGTGTCTGTCTTCTAAAGATGGGTTGATCCTTGTAGACTGTAAACAAGCATTGTGATTCCCTGTATGCACAGTTCACATTGATGATGAAGATGGCCAGTATCTTACATTGATAGAGGAAATTTCATGTAGACTGTGTACCATGATTTAAAGATTTAATGTAAATACAAGAAAATTAAGTATCTTGTCAAATACAATGCAGTAGCACTGACCACACATAGACTCACATCTCTTAGCAGGCAGGTGTCCAACCTACAGGGTGATGTGAGTTTGATGAGGTGATCAGGGTGACCGGATGACCGGCAGCACACTGGGAAAAGGTGGAGCCCCCCATGTGAACACATGTATGCACACACATACTCACTTCAGCATTTGTGTGTACACAAAAACACACCAACACAAACACATACAGAAAAATTATGTTGCCGTTAGCGTGATTTCCATTTTCCTCCTACATCTATTCCAAATGACCTCCGACACTTCAGCACGAGATCCCCGCCGGCTTCAATGTGTCTGTGATACGCTCTACGAAATGTTCCCTAGGGGTCCCTGTGACCTTTGTAACTCACGTACAGTAGGTGTGGTGCGAGTCCAGTCACGCCATCTTCTGTACGACTACAAGACTCTCACACAAGGGCCACAATGACTTTGACCCCCTTTCCTTTCATGCTCTCGGATCAGAGAGCTTGACACACATCCTATGTGACCCCGGGTGGTAAAGTGACCTGTGTGTGTTCGAGGATTTATCGTTGTATGATCAAAGAGTTTGTCTTGGAAACAAATGGGCGCGCTGTGGCCACTCAGGATGAATAAAGCTGAGGATGGACACATATCATATTAACACAAAGACGCACACACATGCACACACAAACACAAGTGCACAGGGATTAAAGGGGTAAGCTGTGCCGCTCATCTGGGATAAATGCAGTCGGAGAAGGAAACAGCTGAGCAAACAGCATTGGCAGGAGGGAAAGAGCAGAAAGAGTGAGAGAGGGAGGGAGTGGGAGAACAAGGGATGATGGAGTACTCGTCCCGGCACAATGTTGGAGATCGACTGCCTCGTTGGATATGTATCAAACCTTTGCCTGGGGGAACAGACACCAATAGAGGTATGGGCCAATACAACAACACACTGTAGCCAATTCTCTTTTCCTTTTCCCCCCTCCCTTCATAAGGAAGGCTTGTTACTTTTATCATTCCCATCTGCTGGTGAAGTCATAGCAAAGTCAGTAACACAAATATTGACATATATATTTTTTAAGTTTAATATGATTTTTTGATCTTTGATCTACAGTACGTTTTTTCAATAGAAATTATATTCCAGTCATCTTTATGAAGTCATCACATGTATTGATTTATTAACTAGTGAGTAAGTTATTATTAGTATGGTATCTAATATATAGCACATTCAAATAAACAGATGGCCTGATCTTGATATTATCATTTAAAGGTGGGGAAAGAGGTTATTTTGAAAAATTGACATGTTAATTGTTAGTAAATATTTTAGTTCTAAACAGAAACTCGGGTAAACTATGGCTAAAATTTCTATATTATATTTAGAATTGCGACTTTTGAAAGATTGTCCAGAGGAATGCAAAAATGAATACGGAGCAGCTGAGAACAATTAACATAACTTTTTAAAACACACTTTAGTCTCTTGACTTCTGAGGGATGAATGTTTGGCCCCAGTTTGTTATAAAGAAAAGATGTTAATCTGGCATTTAATTTCAGTCTTTGAAAACATTGTCCTATACTTCCAGCATTAACAAGAAAAATATCCACTATGATCCTGCTTCATTCAGTGACATTTCTGGGACACACTTGTTGTTCACATCACATAAAACGTTGCCAAAGGAATATTGACTTGAAAGAATAGTTGAGAGGAATATGACTTAAAAGAGTAGTTTCAGTTTTTTTTTTACTTCACTTTGGACATGCAGATGTCACATTTGTGTGTTTGTTCTTTGACAGACATTTATGTAAAAAAGTTTCTCTGTTTTTACTTTAAGCTAGCTCTTGCTGTTATTGTGCCTGCTACAGACAAACAACCTTTTGACCTGGACCTTTTTTGAGAGTTGCTTAGCAACCCTTCACACCTTTCTTGACAGAATAGTTGGATTACTTTGTTGGATGTCGTTGCAGTTTTTGGATGTATAGGTAATTTTATTGTTGCTATATTTATGTGCAGAACACCTGTTTGCCAGGACAACACAAGTCACGTTGGCTGAAATTTCAATTAATTATGTTGACTCTAATCTCTTTTGCGGAGTATTGATGACCTATATAATACAGAAAGATCTAGCTTTTTGATGATGGTGATTGCTACCATTATTATTTTTTGAGAATAAAAACAAGAATAACCATTTTAAAATTAAAAAGGCTCCAACTATTCAATTAGAAATCAGTTGAATACAATTGAAGTAGGGATGCACGAAAATAAAGATCCCATGTTTGCTCACAACTGCCAAGATCCAGCAAAGAAGCATCTGAAATGCAAAAGAACATCTGTATGACAATGTGGTGATTGGGAGATAACCATTTCTTGTGTCTGAATTGACTGCAATAAATGACCCAATAAGCTTCCAATTCTTCATGCTGTCCTGCTGCTACCTCAACAGATTGGGAAACCAGCTGATGGCAATTCTTTGTTACAAAATTACCAATCGTTGCTGCCTCTGTTGGCTCTTTGTCATTCACTTGTGCTCTGCCAGCTGCCTGCCACAGTCTCACATGGGACTCCTTGTTAAATTAAGGTTAAATAGAACATATAATTAGCAGTTCAGAATAGCTAATTAATCTGAAATGTTAGGAGCTGGTGTAATGGTAGCGAGACTTGCACTCAGGAGGAAGAGAATATTGTTTTGTAAATGCAGACGGTCAGTTTGGCAAGAATTGCAGTTATATACTGTTATATATTTTGTAGAAAATGTCTTACATGTTTTTTGATAATTTCTCAGCCTTGGTTGACAATTTCCTGTGGCTAAAGAGAAAACGTAAACATTTTAAAATGTAAACATAAATATAAGTGTATGCCAGTGTACACCGGTAAACACAAAAAGTATGTCAGTGGAAACTGGACCAATGCTCATGCTCATGCCGAGCGAAAAGAATTTGTCAAGAATTTATTTTCAACTATTATTTCCACCCCAATTGCTATTCTGAGAGCAGAAGGAACTGTTCAGGGTTTTGTCTGGAGCATGAGACACATCTCTCTTAGTAATTCCAACTTTAGGGTTGTCACAATTAAGATTCTGTTATTGAGTGTTCATAAAAGTAGTGTGGGCCCTGCATGGAAAACAGCATTTTCTGGAACACATTTGGATACACATACACACACTGCAAATAGATATGTGTAGTGCTCTTTCCTCAAAAAACACATTAAAACACACATTCACACACCTACACACAGACAGTTTTTGCACCACTGTTGCTGACTGTGTTAAGTGAACAGTTCATCTGATCTAAGAAGGTTACTTCCTTGGTAATACATGTTATCTGTTAAAGCTTAATACTACAAAGCGATTTTCTTCTCACAATTTTCCACCCTGATTTAATCTATATAGTGTCAGTGTTTTTGTCTGTGTGTAAGTGTGTAAGTGTGTGTTTGTGTGTGTGTGTGTGTGTGTTTGGGGGTGTGCCTATAATTGTGCACTTGCTAAACTAATGACTGCATGGCCAGGAGTGACAGTGCTCACACAAACTCCATGCATTATTGAGCTAATGACCTGATTGTACCCCCATTAATGTGCTTGCACTTACTGTTGTCCCATGATGAAAGGGCTTATCTTTAGGGTACAGTAAACACCTACGCTTTTCATAGAGTTTTTACTGCAATGGGGTATCCGGAGTGTCTTGTTGCTAATGCTAATACCCTTGATAAGAGGTAGCTTTGACACTAATTATGGTAATCACTGTGATTAAAGTTGCTTTAAGGGAGCGTTTTGAACGTGCTGTTTGGAAAGGGGATCTTGTTTTGGTTCATTGTGCTTGTACAACATGTATTGTGCTGTTTCGTTGGCTAACTAGAGCACCATGCGGTGCTGACTAATGTAATGGGGATATGTTAATTAGTCAGTTGGAAGGAGCTTGTTTCCTCTGGAGTATTTCTTTTGTGTATTACCCTTTCCTGTGTACAAAGCCTTCTCCAGCAAGTGCATGTGTTCGTGCGCGTAAGCACCACACTCTTGGGGTCTAGTTAATGAGGCTGTCATTTGTTAGCATAATCATCCGCTAGTTTATGCCACACGTTTCCTTTGGCACACGACTGGCCCTATTATGAAAGGGTGTGCTTGAATCACATAAGCCCCCCGCCCCTTCACCGCCACGCCTGTGTGGCCTAATGGCAGCCAACTTGCCAGCCAAGCATCCATGATGTCACTCGTTGGAGATCTGATGTCTTCATTACAACTATTTTGTGTCACAATATTATGGAGGCATTGATGTGGTGGCATTGATGTGAACCTGTTTTTGAGCTGCTTCATAAGAAGGTGAATTCAATTCTACCCACTGCTTTAAGGAAGGTCAAATAAAAAATTCATGAAGCTATTGCTATGAATTCATACTATAACTATACTAATACTATACTATAACATCACAATTAAGTTGTTTTATTTTTTTATTTTAGACCATTTAGTGAAAAACTAGAAAATATAAGGTATTAAAAAACAATATACACACTGATATTACTTATCACAACACTACACCAAGGCTAGGCTTATTTCAACATCGTAAATAATTAACACAAAACAACGGACAAGTGAATTTGACTTCTACAGTGGGGAACAAATTGGATGGCCATGCTTTTCACACTCATAATAAATAGATTAAATATCAATAAATAATACCAATTTGATTATGTTTTCTTCTATCGTGCTGCATTACTACATGTTCAATGTCCTTTTTAATGTCATTTTTGTGTTTTTGGCCCTAGCTGATATTTTGCCCCAAATCCAATCTTGTAATGTTTTTTGAAAACAGAAGAGAAGGTCTTTCGCTACAGAATCTGCAACCATTACTCGATTAGATTTTGCGTCCGTTGAACACCTCACCTCAAAGCATACGTTCAGACAAGTGTTCTCAACGGCCCTCTGCCTGCCCTTATTGCCCCCGTCCGTGGTAATAGCTGTGCTTCTTCCCAAGTGATATGAGGTTGTTTTGCAGTATTTTTCACTTATTCTACAGTTAGATATTGTTTTTATTATATTAGAAACATACAGATGATCTATTTTGCCAACTAAATAATTACATTGACTGAGTGGTTGCAATTTTCCGCATGTTGATTTGACCTTGTCGGTTGGTTCTGTGGCTACAGTGCCATGTTACTCAGACAAAAACACCTTTTTCTGACTGTTCTCCCTTTCTCCTAGCTAATATGTAAATGCAAGACATGCAACAGAACCCCAATCTTAAGTAAAACATGAAGTCATGCCTGAAGTGACATCAAAGAAGTACACCCTTATGGATAAATTGTGGATATATCCATATTTGACATTTTTAAGTCAAAGAACATGTACAATTACAATGACTGATAAAGAATATTGACAAACTAATAAAGAGGGCAGAGATAATGTACTGTAATACTACTTACATACTTACCCCAAACCTGTCCTCATAACAAACCAGTCTTTATCTTAAAAGGTTGTCCTGTGCAGTCACCTTGCATATTGAGATATTAACGTTTTCTCGAAACTCATAAAACGAGTGGGCCATTGTCATTGATCTCCATGCATTGCCCTTTTTGGTCTCAAGCCACTGTGCGGTAATGCTAGTGTGACAGCAATGAGGTCGTTTTTTAAGAGGGTGTAGCATCAGTGAGTACAGTAGGGAAGAGATGACTGAGCGGATTATGTGATGAATACTATGATCCCTGAGCTCCACGGTTCCCAATCTTCTAGGTCAAGTACCGGACCGAGGCAGGCTTTGTCAATGATGATGCAGACTACACTGACACAAGTATGCTAACAAATATGGTGGCACATTTTATGTTATTTCTTATCAACTCAAGGCTTGTGAACCGGGGACAACAACCTACCTATCATATAGAATCTTTAAATTATTAAGTGTGAAGACTTGTTTTGGACTGTTGGATGTGATGTGCAGCGTAAGTAAAACAGAGGTGGAACTAAAGTAAACAAATAAATAATAAGAATGTCAGAAAACATAGCTCCTACAATGTAGTGACTACTCAGTGATGCCTTTCATCGCAAAGTGTCTGAAGTTAGACAGGGAAATATTTCCTCAGCAACCACATGGTTAATGCCTTTTTACTTCAAACACAATCGCTAGATCTTGCTATGCCTTTCAACAAGGTACAGATTGTTTTGTCCATCTCCATGCCTATTTATAAAGGAATTATCATTCTGAAATGTCCATTAAACACTTTCATTGTCAAGAAAAAAGGCAGATGAATAAGTTAAGTCTGCTTGAATCATTGCTTAGTCACTGGAATAAGTGTCTCATCTGGCCTTTTGAAGGGGGGAATCCCCTCACCACTGAGCCTGTCCAAGGTGTGGCTGTCTGTAAAACAGCACGGACACGCCTCACCATTCAATCTCTGCTCAGGACTCGGGCAGAAACATTAGGCTACAGGATGAGCATTTGGACATTTTCTCTTTAATTTGTATGATTATTAATGTGGGGAGCCTTGAGGCCAGCTGAGTCCTCCAATGCCCTTGTGTTGTCACTGCTGGGTGCCTCAATGTCCTGAAGAGCCCAAGGTTGCTAAATCAATGACTCCTGTGTGGCCTGCAGCTGTGCCATGCCAACACACATTACCTCCTCCCAGGCAGGAGATGTCAGCTGTTTTATTGAAATAAACAGACGCTCAGATTAACAGATGGAAAATATGCCTAAGGAGGATTTGCCTTTCTAAGATATCATTTTCCTTGTACATACAGTATATGTTGATTTGTAGTAGAGCATGGTATGGATGAGAAATTATGTGTCTTCAAACATGTCTCTGTCGCTCTCTCTCTCTCTTCATCCCCACCGTCAGTCTATAATTTGGACCCCACTTATTCCTGAGTCAGAGTGCACTCAGTGGACATCATACTCCCCTTTGAGAGAAAGCCTATTCTGTGTGCCTACGGATCTTTTCCTGGCCCACGAGATAACAAGGTTAACTAGCCACACACACAGCTTGACTATGGCGCGTGTGCGAGAGAGAAAGAGGGCCGAAGTAGTGGAGGCTAATCACTCTTTTTAAACAACATTAAGCCCAGATAATGACACTTTATCATTAATACCACCCTCCCTCCCTTACTTTTGGGTCGCTCTGGCTCTCGCCCCTATCTTATAAGCTCTTCTAATGCTGCGAGAAAAGTTAATTAGATTTAGTTTGTTTGAGCCGTAGGGTAATTGGCGGGTGCCCTGTGCAAGTGACTTTTCCGCATTGAGCTTATAACACTTAATGTACATTAAGCATTAATGGCTCTGACTTGACACTTAAAGCACCTTGTATTTTTTTGTAAAGCACCTTGTACACCTGTTTTGAAAAGCGCTATATAAAAAGTTATTATTATTACTTAAAAAATTTAAGCATTGAGTTAATGCAAGACCTGCACTAAATGTGCGTTTTGGAAGCTCTTTTGAATATTCATGGGGCTCATTATTGTTTGTTCCTGATTGGTGTGATCGCATAGCATTCCTCTTATTCTCTATTGGTCTATTATTCCAACAGCACTCTGAGAACAGAATCAGTGGAACATCTGATAGCCCGGCCTAGAGGGATCTAGCCTACTGTCCCATGCAGACAGCCAAAGACCAATATCAGTGCCATCTGTCGTCATGCCATGCTTATGCTATTTTGTAATTGATCATAATTAAAATACACAAGTGTGTTAGTATTGCTTCCCACCTGTCTGTGCCAGGTCTAATGGCAGACATTTAGACACTGTGAGTAAATAGGGCTGACATATCCTCCCGGGCTGGCAAGACCCCCTCTTATCGATCCCTGTAATGTGTTACGCTGCTTAGCCGTTGTGGCAGCAAGAAAAGAAAATGCATCGACTTCTCAAAGCACTCAATTAACCACAACTGTATTGCCATCTCGGTTGCATTGCGTCGATGCTTGGCAACCTGACGTGTTTCTGCACCCACGGTTCCGGTTGGTGCTATAATGAGGGGACTCGTTAGCATGGCCTTGCCTTGGCGTACTACCTCCATTGTTCTTTTCACAGCAGTGTGCTGAGAAGATTTGAAAGTAGATTTTGTTTCATAAGGGTATACTCTTGGTTGATGTTGCAAATTGTGTAACACGTTTGCTGACTAATAACAAAAAGTACAAAAAAAAAATATTATTATTATTGTTATTATATATAATAATGTTATCATAAGCAGCCGCACCAATTAAATAGCTTTCAAGACTACAAAGATGAGACAAAGTAAACTTGCCACATAACTTCAAAATGTTTGCCACGAATGGTGATCAATAAAACTGTCAGACACAATCAGAAAATAAATCTCTTTACCAACCTGATGGAAGTTTGTTTTCTCTCAATTGAGGCTCCCAGCAATCTGTGATGGTTTGGCCATGCAGTCCTTATAGATTTCTCTCATCACGATTTCCAACTTTGTTGTTTCTCAACCTGCTCAGGGTCACTATAGTTGACACTAATGTATAGCACAGTTTTTTTCAGTGAGTCACTTCTATCATGAGTAAAGAATCAGTTTAAACGTGTAGTGTGCATTGTGTTTGGACTCCAGTGTGGCTGTCTTTGTTGATGGGCCCTTCTTTTTGGAAACTCCTGCGTGAACAAAGAAGGAGCTGATTCTGCTTATATTACAGTCAAGAGCAGCAAGGTAGAAATGGGATTTGGGTAGGTTGGGATTGCTCTCTGATAGGGGTGTCAGCGTTTTTCAAACATTTGCATTTTGCTTTCAAACTTCAGGATAAAAAAATCTTTGTCTTCTCCTGACCTGACTGAAACCTCTATGGTTTCCTCAATCTACCACACTTCTCTATCTCATTTTCTTTTAGCAGTGGATTGATCTGTGGTGTGTGTGTGTGTGTGTGTGTGTGTGTGTGTGTGTGTGTGTGTGTGTTCGTTTGTGCGTGTGTGTAATTGTGAACCTTTCTGTTAAATGTGCTCAGACAACAGATAATGGACGGTTTGTAACTTTTTTCAGCTTTTGCACAGAGCCGTTCCTCGGTTCTCAGATGGCTACTTCTGCCGGCCCTCCATGTTTCTTCACCCACCTACCATTTCCTTTATGAGCTCATTGTGGATAGATGGGGGGGGGCAACATGGATATTGCAGGTCATACCTCCTGCTCTCCCTTTGTAAAGAGTCGCCCCTAGGGGGATGATTAACCTAGTGGATTTAGGCCTAGTCGGAGAGTATGAGACCTTTTGGCACGGTTTGATAAGTCATCGACCTAAAACACAATCAGACCCAGTAACATCCGTGGCTAAACTTCCAATGTTTTTCCAGCTAACTGCCGATAGTTGGCTCGCCAATGGCAGGAACGAAACAGGCTGACGGTGAATGGTCTCTATCGTCTATTGGCTCGATGCAGACTTCACCTAGCTTAATAGGTGTCTACTTACTGATTGGCTTGTTGTCTGTCTCCGGTATTGAACCACCAAAGTGTTTTCCTTTAGCACACTGTACACCACACCAGTAAATTTCCACTAGTAGCTAGCGATATTAAAAAAAAATAAAATCTTAGTTTATTTTTTATACAAATGTTGAGTTTGAGTCTTTTCTAAAAGGCACTGGGTGTCTTCAAAGGGATTAGAATACAGACCACTCATCAGTGTTATTCTGTTTGTGTTCTCATACTAGTCTTTGTCTTCACTCTTGATGAGTCTAGACAGGCTTTCACTTGTTATCATCCCACACAGTAATCACCCCCTAACAAATATTTAAGCAATGGAGGATCGAGGGGCTGAGACGCTCACGTAGTTGCTATCATGTCCATGCTTCTCTCTACCCCACTGCTCTTATATACTCCTCCAATGAGAGGTTACCACTCCGACATGACATCAAAAGCAGTGTTAACTTTAACAGTTAACAGAAAATACACGTTGGCAAAGGCTTTTAATAATTTGAGTTTTTCTTTATTTGATTTTAATGTAGTGAACCAATCAAATCTGCATAATGACGATTAACAATGATCATTTTATTTAATAAATGTCAACACAGGTGGCCATGGAAACAGACTTTCAAGTCTAAGCATAAACACGTTGTCAATTGTATTGTATTTTTAGTGTGTGTTGGGAGGGTCATTGTTCTCTGTTGACCTGAATATCCATCGAGTTAATTGACTCGTCACAAGAAAGAACCACATCACGTAATAAACCGTCTAATAGTCGTTTCTTTTGTACACTGTTTCAAGAGTCTAAACATAGACGCAGATCATGGTACAGTATCAGAGGGACTGGCAAGCTACAGTGCGGTATCCGTTTCAGGGAGTTGGTCCTTTATATAGCTGCCCAGTTACATGACCTGTGACTGAGCAAGCTCATTGACTGCTTAATACATTGATTTATCACTTAATTATACAGCATCGCTTTTGCTATTTGGCTAGCCATCCTACCTAATGCCAGATAGTCTATTACAAAAACAGGCTTTGCAAGGTTGATTGCTAAAGAGCTGGTATTCATTGAATAATGTCCCGTGTTACACCCAAAAGTTAAACATCACCACCAACAATGAAATAGATTAACTAAAAGAGACCCTGTACAAACGTTACCCATGTTGGTACAGAAAAAGCTTATCACTAAGCCCATTCACTTCAACTAACATGTTAAATGAGTGCTTTTCGAACATGAGTTCCATATATGGTTCCAATGTAGACCCCCGTCAAGATGACTTGATTAGATTGACAGGTCTGTAAATGCCGACGCTGTCTTTTGGAGAAGGTTATACAGCAAAACCATACAGCCGCTGTCCAGTGCATATGATTTTTTTTTCAATTGTTTTAATCAGTGATGACGTGCATTTCACAGTGGATTTAGTCTCTCTGTGTGAGTACTTTACTTGGGTGGGACAAGAATGAGAAGTTGCCATTTAAGAAATCTGTATTTATAGTGTATCGCCACTCCTGAATCTTTTGGCAAAAGTTCAGGCAGACACTATTCATTCTGTGTCGTACTAACGAGTTAGCCGTCATACTGTGCATGCCCTCATGCAACCACCACACTGTTCCATCTCAACAACAAGGCCTATTTAAATAGCTGTGGTCATACTGAAGGTTACTGATGCAAGTATGAGTAAATAAAATAGTCTATCCATATAGAGGGATGGATACAGCATAAAATAAGAGTAACTTTGTACAGTTTGTAGGAAAATGCGTTGTTAGCGCTAAAAACAAACACATCGACTTAAATCAACAAACAAGTTTTACCTTACACTGCCTTTTAAATTACACCCACTAGGAACTGTCGTCTAAGGTTCATATCCCTTGCATAAAGCGGTGTTGTGTTTCTCTAAAATAGTACGAGTTTTCAGTAATGCACTGGATGAATCCCCTGATTGGGATTGATCCATCATGGATGAGGGCTCAGCTGAAGTTCCCAGGTTGATTGCTGCTGACGAGACCACTGCCCCTGCTGAGCTCTCTGCCGGCCACAGCACACATTGCCTCTTTCCTCCCCTATCCACTGTAGCCAATCAATAGAACTGCAGGTCACACATGAGTGGTAGTAGACTAGGTATGCTGCCCATGGTGCTTTAGTAGGTACTTTGGAGCTTTATGGAACCTAACAGCCATCTCACAAGCAGCATAAGATGGCAATCTGTGGGATTCATATTGTAAAGAAGAAATGGAAAAAGACCATGAGAAGAGCAGAAGCCCAGGATGGAAGACAGAGTGGTAGAGAGGAGGGAGAGACATTGATTTTAAGTTCAACTGTGAAGCTAGAGTCTTTAAGAAGCTAGAATTGTGTTTGCAATCTATGGGTAGTCTGCCCCAGAATCCATGACATATATCTGTTGGCATCAACAAAACAACAGTCCCTCTTTAAAAGAAATGCACTCACTTGAACTACACATGATTACATTACTGAATTACATCACTGAAACAGTTGTTCAATGGTTTAAAATACAAGTTTCATTAGAATTACAGTAAATCACAAAACAAGATTCAATTCTAGTAATTTTTCTAGGATGAAGGAAAACTATGGGGTTTGCTAAATTGTCACACAAGTATTAACAATACACCTATTTAAATTAATAGACAGACAAAAATGAAATCTGAATGAAGTCTGGCGTATTACTGTTATCAACAAAATGTGGTTTTGACCACAACATTTAGCCTACTATTTGGCTAATCGTGTGATGTAGATGTGCCACAATATTATCCTAC
>JAVQIZ010182125.1:0-23435 GCA_036023535.2 Galaxias brevipinnis
ATTAAATCTAATCTGGCATTGTATTTACCAACATCTTATAATAATATTATAATTATTATAATTATTATAATTATTATTATTATTGTTATTATTAATAATAACCTATTCTCAATCACGCAACCCTATATAGTAAATAAATGCATATCTTATCATGAAACAAAGTCTCAATCTTTTTCATATAAATGTGAAGATCCCCATCTTAAACCTCTCCAGGTACCTTATTTCTGGACGATTGCCCAGCCCAGCCCAAAATCCCCTACTACCTGATAATAGCGGGCTCCGCAGCCTTCATCTGGTTTTGCCAGTATGCTGCTAGAAACACTAGCTTATGTCTGTCCTCCTCCATCCCCCACGTCATTCTGTCCTGCTTACTACTGACTTGGGTGCTCCTCTTTGGTGAGAGAGATTCACACACTTTAGCCACACTGTTGGCTATATTCAAATTATTATCAATACACGCATCATGCCACTGGATTCCTCTCACCCTCTCCAACCCCCATAGGCAACATATGGATCTACCAGATCTCTGAACCAGCCTATGAGGACACCCTCACAGATGAAGCCTACTGCCACCCGACCTTGTACCGCTTTGCCTTCATTACTAACACCTTATGGAATGTTATAGTTATGCTTTCAATATTTCGTACTATCGGAGAACTCATCGTAAATCGGTGACTGCGGGTATAAATTACAGGTGGATGCCATCATAGAATGAATAAATACCATTTAGACAAAATAAGTGTCAATTAAATGTATGAAAGTGTATTGATGTAATCTTTCTCTCTCTATAAATATATAAACGGAATTGTACATAATTTTGTCAAGCAAGAGTTGTTTGTCTTACAATGTCTATAAAATATGTAATTAAACTGTGTCTTGCAATTTTTGGGGAATGTACTGCATTACACAATTGCTGGCAGCAACATGTGTGGCAGATACTGTTATCGCAATCAACTACTTTTTATTTTATCCACAAAACTGAACTCATGAATAGAAAAATAAGGAACATTTCTGAGTCTCATTTCTCAACTGTCTTGTGTCCCCATCAAGACGACATCAGTAACTGAACGTGTCACAGCTTAGAAATTCTACTTATTTGGTCAAGCTATGAAAGGAGTAACTCTGCTGGCCTACTCTGATTAATCGGGAGCAGCCAGCCTGTCCTGACACTTTGCCTTCCTGTTGTGTCATCAACTTCAACTGCGTCAACTGGTAACTCACCACATTTGCTATCAAAGACAAGAGCATTTTAATATCTTCTGTGGAATGTGGAATGGAAAATACTTGATTGATCCCACGGGAAATTGTAGAATGTGAAATTCTGTGAAACCTATTGGACAGATGGCGTATGATCATCAAAATATGCAACATTTCTCTGTGTTTGGTATGTACAATATTCTATTGATCAAAGTAAAAATAAACAAACACTCTTAAACATTAAAAAATACCCACTCAGTAAAACCAGTAAAGTACTGAAGATAACCTTTTGTGTAACTCACTTTTAGTGTGTGCCGCACTCGTTGTAAGTGCTCTTCCTATTGCTCAAATAACCATGGGTAAGTACAGACAGTAGTCACTGTTTTATTTTCATTGTTTTTAAGCTTTGCTAAACGTTACGTTAATAATATACCTACATACACCAAATATGTAAAGTGCAATGGCGTCAGTATGTTGACATATATATATATATATGTGTGTGTGTGTGTGTGTGTGTGTGTGTGTGTGTGTGGGTAATAGGAGCGGTGTCTATGGCTGAGTGTCCAGTGCAGCCCTTCATCCCAGTCTACCTGCTGGTGTTCGGGTTGACAACTATGGCCCAGATGCTGCTGGTGGCTCTTCCTTTGGTCCTGAAACTCAATTTGGCAGCTCATCTCAGAATGGCCTTCTGCTGTAAAATCCTGTTCGTCATTATCGCCCTGTTTCTTGTCTGCTGGTTTTTCTTTGGTGAGGGGGTCAAAACATAAAAGTGACAAATCAATGTTTTGCATATCACGCATTACATCGCAAATAACCATTCAAATAATTAATAACTCATATCACTTGCACAACAGACTATTAGTGTGCTTGAACTGTTCATAAATTAGGCATATTTTAAATGAGTTGTTGATAGGTAAAACTGATTATGTGTGTTAGTTCGAGTGCCTACACAGTCCGTGTCTGTTACTCAAACTTTTTTGTCCTCCTTTGTCAACAGGAAGTTATGCAATCTACTCGGTACATCCAGTCAACTATAACCAGAACATCACAAGCATAACCCACCCTCAAAAAATTAACCAGACCTTCATTGGACTTCACCACAAAGTCAACCTCCCCATAGAAAACCACAACCACACAATCTTCAACCAGACCACTGATATAAACAATCCAATTCTAAACAACCAAAGCTCAAACCGGACCCACCCCCCCGATGGAAACCACAAACTCCTTATTCACGTGGACCCGTACCTTCCTCTACCCAATGGGACACAAAGTCAGATGGTGAGGGTTATTCTGTACTGTAACCGTACCCTTTATCTCTTTGCCTTCTGGACCACCACTCTGGTATATGGATTATTAGCGGTGTCCTTGTTTACGCTGTGCTGTTTGTGCGGCAGCATGAAAATAGTGGATTGTTTTGTAAAACATCTTCATATGTGAACATATTCATCTTGTTAGTATAAAGATTCATGCGTGTTTTCGATTTTTTCAATTGAATGATGTTTTACCCCTATTTGTGTGAATTAAAGGATATCTAAATTTTATACAGAATGGTTCTACTTCAATGTAGGCTATATATAAATCGCAACAAATATTTGATTGAGATTTTCTGTATTTTGGTATTACATTGTTTCTGCTGGAGAGCCAAAGTAGTTTGAAGGACAATAAAACACATCCTGTTTTTAATTTCATCAGATAGCTCTGTCGCTGGCAGATAGTCACACACAGATTGAGAAACAGCGAGTTGAAATGGCATAAGAGTGTGCAGTGTCTTTCAGTTAGGACATGTCACAAGATCCTACTTCAAGGGAAGAGGTTGTCTCTGCACTTGTGATGGTGCAATGTTTCTGACTGAAACATTTCTTTTTTCTTTCATTATTTAGCTTACACATACACCAAACAAATGATTCAGAGGACTTTACAAGAAAAGGTAATATATTCATTTTGAATTACTAAACACACATCAAAGTACACACCACACACACCAAAGTAAAGTATGACCAATAAATGTGGTACTCTGGTAATAAAAAAAAAAATCCAAGTAGGATGAGTAAGTGCAAGATGTTGCTTAGTATTGACCTTAGTGTTCATAAATGAGAAAAGATAATGTGTTTATTTCACCTCAGGAAATAGACACTGGCCCACAACAGCAGTAGCTAAAGATGGAGAGAAACCTGCCATCATCTGCAGTTGCCATCTCTTTACTTGGTATTTGGCAACCTTTCTGTCTACAGTTGCTACTGCCTGATATCGGGTTTGAAAGGCACAATTGGTGTTGTTCTAGATGTTACAGTTCATATTTAAAAAATTGTTTTTCTGAAATGGTGATATTATTAGAAAACATAACAAAAAAACGTTTGGCCATTTTTATTCTTAACGTCTTTTTAACTTCATTGTCAGAAGCAAATTGATATACGCCAATGTCCAACTTGCCATCTAATATTTAGATTGGCTTATTGTGTTTCTTAAATTAATATCTGGTCAAGCAGTTCACATTGGTGCATTCTTATAGTACTGGGTCATGTATGTTACTTAAAAGAATCACTATATTAAAAAACTAAATTTGCTAAACATAATTTTTACATCACTTTTCTCTTCTGCCTATAGTTGTATTTAATATTATTGCATGGATGGTTCTTCTAACAAGTATTGGATTGGGTATGTAGTGTAACACATGCTATATAAACTACTAAGCTGCAAACTCTAGGCCTCCACTTTAAACACTGAAATTAAGAAAGAAAATTCCTATCTAATCAATCATACAGAATCATATTGTTTCTCTCAAATCTGTTTGTCCACCTATAGGAGCCATGCATTTGCTCAGCTGTCCAGCCCAGCCCTACATTCCCATCTTCCTTATAGTAATAGGGTTGTCCAGCATCCTCTCCCTGCTGCTGACCTACACACACCACTCCATGGAGGAGGGAACGGCCAGTGTCCTGACTTCCACCTGCCTCTCCCTCCTGCATTTCTTCAACGGCTGCTGGTTCATCTCAGGTGAGGGACAGGAAGGGAAGAAATACACTATCTGGCAGAGTGCCATGAACAGGCACAGGGAGGAGAAGGAATACCCGATCACACTTACGTACACACCAACTTGGTATATTCTAACCTGTCTACCTGTATTTCTAGGCAGTGTGTGGGTCTACGCCATATATCCCCCCAGCTACAACGTCTTCAACGGACAACGTTACTGCCAGAAGACCCTCTACCAGTTTGCCTTCTGGTTCACCAACATTTATTGGATTGCCCTGGTTGCTGTATTCTTATGTGGCGGACTATGTTTGTTCCTGACCTGTTTCAAAATAGCTTTTAGGGGAAGCAATTTGTCAAACTCACCCAGAAGATCGTACGGTGCGGCTGGGGATGTCTGATGCCATAGCCTTGACTGAACAAGTATAATCCACAAACATGATTCTATTTGAGGTAATAATTGATATCATTCCCCCATGAGCAGATCGGCAGGTCGGTGCTACAATAATATAAAACAAGAGACCAGATGGGAACTTCAATATCTAAAATGAAAAACCTGATGAACACTTAATGAATTCTAGAAAGAGGTGTTGTCACAGTTGTGTAATACTTCAAATGCCTAATATGTATTCACTGTTGTCTATGGTTATTTCTTATACTGTTATGTATTGTCACTTGTTTGAGCATGATCTGAGATGATATTTAAAAGGTCAGTCATTGAGGATGCTTTTATCTTTAGTTTACTATAAACTGGCATTTGTTCATCTATTGTTGAGTTGATGACCTAGTTTGCAATTGGAGAAGGCCACCTAAATAGGTTGCCAACCAAAAAGTACGTTGTGTTTTAGAACTAGGTTTCTTCCGTGTCTTGCCCCAGAGGTTCTCTGTATGGCAAACGACAGCATGGTATAAACCATTCTTTAGAAATGTATTAAGGATAATTATCAGATTTCACACATCATGCACTTTACTCTAAAATAATAACATCGAATTAATTAGTCAAGATTTTTGTTTTTCAGATAGGATTAATTTAGCCCACTACCAAAAAATACTTGAAATGTAGGCCTACATAGTAATTATTTGTGATTATAAATTAATTGCACAGGAAAAAAAACTCACAGTACGACGTAATTCTAAGTATATTGGTGGCACATACATGTCCATAAGTGCATGGGACACGAAACTTCACACTCGACCAATAGCAAAAGGGCTAATATTGCACAGACAGTGCATGCAGTCTATAGAACTGCTTGTGTGGCGTCACTTAGCGGACCAAACGCTAAG
The DNA here is from genome assembly GCA_036023535.2 of Galaxias brevipinnis. Classification (NCBI taxonomy): domain Eukaryota; kingdom Metazoa; phylum Chordata; class Actinopteri; order Galaxiiformes; family Galaxiidae; genus Galaxias; species Galaxias brevipinnis. Next base: position 5,455 of record JAVQIZ010182125.1, read on the forward strand.
TGCAAAAAAAGTGAAAAACACACACAACAAACTACTAACCGAAGACACACACTCATAAAAGAAACCATAGACAATAGTTTTCACAACTAACAGCTTTCGCTATAGGCTATCAGGCTTCTGTCGCGTGTGTGCAGAAGAAGACAACAGCTTTTAAAGGAGACTTTTTGATCACCCGATCATGGGAGGCAAGTAGGCTATATGTAAAGCTTTATGATGTGTTGGCAAGTTTATAATGTGCTAACCCAGTTACCGTTCTTATCCACAAAACAACAAAATGAGACACGTTTTAAAGAACAATTAGGCAAATATATTCAGATGATATTTTTATAATTATATTTATGTATTTTATTTATTTTTTATTTGGATTTTTTTTAAACCCATTAAATTATATTTTGCTTTTGTACATTGCACGTGCTCCTCGTGACCACCTGTGTACAGATGATTTGATTGTCAAGGAGCTCGTTTCAAAGTGCATGCAGGCACGGGATATGGCGTACTGCCCCTACAGTCGGTTCCCTGTTGGTGCTGCAGTATTATCAGCAGATGGCGCTATAATAACAGGTAACATTACCTCGAAGGATTTGCTTGATGGCTTCGTACCCAGGAGGATGCTAGGCGTCACACCTGTGATGTGTGTTTGTCATAGGCTGCAATGTGGAGAATGCTTCTTATGGCCTAACGGTCTGTGCAGAGAGAACAGCTATACAAAGGGCGGTTGTAGAGGGACATAGACAATTCACTGCCATTGCAGTGACATGGTGAGGCACTTGGTCGTTTCCATTTTCACCATGTTATTATATTTTTTTGTTATTATTATTATTATTATTATTATTTTTATTATTATTATTATTATTATTATTATTATTATTAATATTATTATATAATCTACATATTGTATCTTTGAATGCAGTGACATCAAAGACCGTTTTGTGGGGCCTTGTGGAGCTTGCAGACAGGTTCTTATGGAGGTAAGACCATCTATTCATTTTGAAACACAACATACCATGAAATTCTATATCTCTCTCACTCTTTTTCAATCTCTCAACTAGTTTGGATCCAATTGGGTGGTCTACCTAACCAAACCAGATGGATCTTACAAAGAAACCAGTCTCAACGAACTTTTGCCTCTTGCTTTTTCCTCTGCCCACCTGGCAAAAACGAAATAAGTGGCACACAGTGTAATTGAGACTGTAGACCTGTCTTACAGTACAATTATGTTATTTTAAACACATAGGGGCCTACACAGACACACATGGTTTGGCTTCAGTTTCCATTAGTTCACCATTTCTTGTGGATTTAGCAGTTTAAGATGTTTTACTTTGATTGTGTTCGCAAATTTGTTTTGCCTTATGCCAATATTGAAAATGGAAAAATAAAACAAATTTTACATAAAAAATTGGTATGACTCATTTTTTCCTGTCATTAGGCTACATCCAATTGCAAACGTTAGATAGCGCTTCCCTCCCCAAAAAAATTTCAATCTCAGATCTGTCACGTTCTAAAAGTGGGTGGTTACCTCGTGTGTTTCCGGAAACATGGAGGCTGTTGTGAGCGATCTGGTAGCTCCCGAGGATCTGTTGGTAAGCTTTTGGATAAAAATAACTAATTTATAAATCATTGAGTGTTCAATAACAGTATGAAGGTACCCACTTGTCTTTAATATATTAAATATATTATACGTGGGTTCACTTTATATTAATGGTGCGTGAGATAAGTTAGCTAGCTAACGTTGTAACGTTATCCTTATTTAGCTTCTTTAATGTTACTAATCTTACATAGCAGCTGTGTTGGACTCTAGAGGAGTCAAATGTGATTGAAATAATATTTTCTTAGAGTCAAGTCGGTGCGTTTGGTAAGACCAGCATGCACTAAAGTTGGGAATATAAACTGCGAAACTCGCCTATGATATCATCACAAAAGTACGAAAACTTGTCGACGTCACAAAAAAAAAGATATGGCTATTATGTTTTTATATACGTAGTTACGGGACAGTCAAAGTACATATGCTGATCGATGGCTTTCTTAAAATTATTGCAAAAGAGATGTTGAACAAGTTAATCTAGCATGTGGTTGTGCAAGACAACACTTTAAATAGCTTGAATTTCAAGGCTTTTTCAACGTGAGCTCAATGCTTTGTTCTTCTGATAATTTGAGTTTATTTTTACGTAATTGTTTTCAGAAATTTGAGAAGAAATACAATGGCGAACTGGTTCAGGGAACCGTGACAAAAGAAACCAAGTTTGAGTATGCCTGGTGTCTGATCAGGAGCAAATACACAGAAGACATCAAGAAAGGGATTGTGCTGCTAGAAGGTAACCTAAACAACAACGATAGCACTGGTCAATACCAACCTTGGGTGATGTAGCAATTAATCATCCACATCTTCATCTATAGTGGAAGCCTGCAATCAGCCAATTTGAGAGGATAGTTGAAGGGAATTTTCATAAACGGCTTTTTGTGTTCTTGTTTGTCCAGCGTCTTGATATCAAACTCACAGTGTTATTAGTCTGACAGTCAGGCTATCAGGCTAGCACTATAGCGTTCAGGTCTAAACCTCACTACAGTAGGGCTTATTATACTATTGTTATGAGCAAAGAAAGGTCAGAGTGAAAGGGTTGAACTGAAGTGAATTGTAAATGCAAGGCTTAGTTGGTACTGATATAATGTTGAGCTGTAATTTAATTATTATAATTTTTTAATGTAATTCATTGTTGTGCACGGCCTAAATGCTATTGCAGAGCCACTATAGGCCTAACTAGTGTAACTTTGTATTCGACAGAGCTGGTCCAGAAGGCATCCAAGGATGATTCCCGTGATTTTTTGTTTTACCTGGGAGTGGCCAACTACAGATTAAAGGTAATTGTTTTTGCATGATGTGAGTCGTCGCTTTTGATTGGTGAATTTGTTGGATTAGCAGATTAAATAACTTTAGTTATGGCTGAACTTAGTAATTAGCAGCAAGCATAGAAATACAATAATTCTGTATAATTTCTGACCAGCTTGGCTGATGCTAGAGCAAACAAAACTCCCAAAGATTTCACTACCAACAAATGAAGGGAAAAGTGTCAGTTCTTATTATATGTTAGGCTTCCTTATTATATGTTAGACTTTTGTTAGAGTTCAGTGTTATTCACCGTTGAAATGGCTGAAGTAGTAACAGTCCGCTTCTAGTAGTGGTCTGTTTTGATTTTGGCTGGACATCAGTAGATCCTAGGCTACCTCTTCTCTATTAGACTCTTTATCTTAAGCCTCGAGTATAGCAGCTCAGTGAGGTCTCTCACTCTCTTTGAATGGGCTATTTGTTGTGCAGGTTTTTAAATGTGTTGTTCTTACCCCAGAGGAGATCCATTACTTGTTGTACAATCTCAATGCATCTAAGAGTTCTCTCATCCGGCAGAGAGTGCATTACCAAACTAAAAGCATACTAATGAAGTCCCCCCCTGACCTTCACATAAATGTAATGTTTAGAATGAATAAGTGCAGCTCAAAATACTTTATCGGACCATAAAGACTCTAATCCAACTGCTCGCTCTGTCCGTGTTGTGTCTTCTCCCTGTTTCAGGATTATGAGAGAGGCCTGAAGTTCATCCGAACCCTGCTAAGGAATGAGCCAGGGAACAAACAGGCCTTGGACTTGGAGAAGCTGATAGACAAGGCTCTAAAAAAGGGTAAGGATTACTTGACGTTGAGCAACTGTTTTGCTATTAAACTAACGTTATTCAAATCACTGAACTCCACCTCTTTTCACCCAGATGGCTTGGTTGGCATGGCAATCGTTGGGGGAATTGGTCTGGGCGTGGCTGGATTAGCAGGCCTCATCGGATTGGCTGTGTCAAAGGGAGCAAAGTCCTAATAGGGTGAAGGGATGGCACTGGCTTTGCTAAGAACACCCCTCCAACAGTGACTGACACACTAACGGCTGGTAACTAGGTGGGGAGGGTTGAAATAGAGGGCTTTGACGCTCTGTCTTACCCCACTGTGCAAAGAAAAGAACCATGGAATCTTTTCCATGCTATATGCACATTGTCAAATGAACAATAATGCTTTGTGTTGGGTTCTTAACAAGTATTGAGTTCTGAAAATATTGCCTTTTATTTGCTTTTTTCACACATTTTATCAGTGGTATTGATACAGTATATATTAAAGTGAATCTACATAATTTTTTTGTGCCACCTTAAAACCACATATAAAAGCGCAGTTTGGACTTGCTCCACAACTTTATGGCATCAAATTGCTTTCTAGCATGCACTATAATTCATTTTCTAAATGAGTGTGGCCGGCTTGTATATTTTGTAATTTATTCAATTATAAAAGTACTCGTGTTTCATTATCTTTTGTCTCGTTCAGTTATTTTGAGGTTGAGAGATGTAAAGTTTAAGGAAAGTCTTTGGTTTCAGTGGTATGTGTAGTGTGTTGCGGTTTACATAGATTACTTTACTGAGGTAAGTGTTAGCACAGATTTGTACAGCCAGCTTTGTGTCCTTAGAGGATATTGGATGATGTGTTTATTATTTTTAAAATGGCATTGACTAAGACCAGGAATATAACTGACAAAGAAAGTAATGGCCAACTGCAAAAGCTCAGAAGGTTTTCATTGGGATATTTTTCAGATTGTAACATGTACTTACCATTTGGAATTGCAGATTTATTTTTATTATAACATTAATAACTTTCTGACCTTAACTAACCCTGGTTGTGAAATGTTTATGCTTTAAATCTGATCTGTGGCATAATTTTTCATCTTCTGTTAATAAAATAATTAATTGAAAAAAAAGTTAAAAGACGTGCTTTCAATATAATTAGCTGTAAGCTTTTGTCTTGTTTAACGTAGTTCTTTTGTACAGGTATTGATTTTTACTGTTACTTTAATTTACGTTTCAGTCTTTGTCAATGTGATAAATTCATAATCCTAGGAAAATGGTCCTGGCCTAGTTATGTCAAAGTTTACCTTCGGCACTTTTTGCCCTCATCATGTTTTACATCTTTGCTATGGTTTTACAACAGGATTATGGTTGCTATTAGGTGTACCGTCTTATCTTAGACTGAGGATGTTACTTATTAACTATCTGTATGACCGAAACTCGATGCAAAAGGCACCCGAAGACATCAATCCTCCCCTAGTGTTGGTTAATAGGACACATTTATAATGGACTGAGGGCAAACACTTCGAAGTTGAACACTAGATTATATACAGTGTAAACTTTGCACATGCTTTCAAATAAAGTTAAACGGTTTTGCAAGCTATTTATACAAGACCTAGTGTGTGTCATGCATGTATTTTCTGCTTCTCACTCACGCTGTTTAAAGAAAAAAGCCCTACCATATAGGCATGATCAACCTCATAATACCCTATTGCCTATGCTAACGAGCACCTAGCATGTCTAATCTATAAGTCAGTCTAGTCTTCTGATAAGTGACTGATCTACAACATAGTAATACAAATCTACAGCCTGTAAAATGTCATGCAAGCTAAGTATGTATGTCCTGAACCTTATATTTGTCTAGCCTATCTGGCATCAATGATTTATAATTAGCTAAACTGTTTTTACCTGAACTAATCACACCAACTAGTTATGTTGATCCTGAAGTATTGATCTTGGGTCAAGCCAAGCAGAACACACAGACAAGGTCACAAGGATGGCAATTGTGAAGAACTTGTCTTGACCCACTTTAAACCTTCCAATCTATAAAGCATCCTCTAAAGTTCAGGAAGATAACTCAAAGTCTGCGCTGCTGACGTACGCCACTATACTGCACGTGCAACGCAGAGTAATCACCCAATGTGTGCAGGAGACTGTCACATCTGTGCACAATCAAATGTTATGTCAATGAGGGAGGGGAAGGGATGTAAATGACCTGAAGTCAATGTTAATGTATGTGCTTGTCGGATGAGGTGATGGGAAAATGCTACTACCTCCACCCAACTGCCACCTTGGGTCTGCTTGTCTTTTCCAAAGTGGGACTGATGTATGCTAATCTGTTCCCAAGGGGATGGATGGATGGATCTGTGTGAGCGTCTGAATGTTGTCCCAGATATATACAGTAGGGAGCTTCAAATATGGAGCAGACCCGACCATACCAAAACTGATGCGTATTCACATTCAATAAATGTTTTCAGACATATGAGTTAGTCTAACTGAAATCCCCTATTCTACCCAATCCTAAAACCACCTATTTCCTGTCCTTCTAACTACATGTGAACGTCAATTCCGTTTTGATGGACAATATTTTGAATATGTCTGAGGATGCAATCTACTTTTTCACTGTTGACCTGAAAGAATGACATTGAATTGTTTGCTTCTAGTGAAAGCCACAATGACATTATAAGTATATGGCACACACAACAGTTATGAGACACAACCATAAGAAAGGACTTCTGGCAAACAAGCTGGCTGTAAAACGATCAGAGGAAGAATGGGAAGTTAAGGAAGATGACTAGAATGCTTACACATAAAGCTATATGTGTCTATATTGAATCAATGCATGATAAGTTTGTGAATACTAATTATCAGTGACTTGTGTGACGATACAAGGGAAATAATATGTATTTTCCTGATGTGCCAACGTAAAATTCTTAACCCCATGTCAGTTGTCAATATTTGCATATTTTCTAAGTTATCAGACATTAGATAAAAGGAAGCATAAGTAAAAAAGTTAAACAAAATGTTGATATTTATTTGACTGATTTCTTAATCAAATACATGTCATCTAGGCAAATGCAATCAATCCTTGGAGTATTTGACCTTTAGAATTAAAGTTGTGGCCAGGAAAACCACACCTTTGTAAGAAGCTTTTATGATGGTGGGTCTGTCCTCATTTCAATGAATTTCAATAAAACATTGGCCTAAGGTCAGGTAGATAGCGGTATAGCCTACTTACAAACACTTATCACATGCACACATGCGTTAACCAATCAAACTGTCCACGTCAACGAGGGGGGGCTATTTAAATGACCTGAATCCCCGGTTATGTTGGCCTATGCTATACTTAATGAATGAGGTGAGGAAAATTGCCTTCACCTCCACCCAAGCTGCAACCTTGAGTCTGCTAATCTGTTCCAGGAGGGGAGTAATGTACTTGTTCTCACTTCTCAAGACAAGGTTACTGTGTCAACACAGTTTACTGTAGAAATCAATAACTCAAGGATGTTTTGTTGAAGTATTTGATCCCGGAGGTGGAGTAAAACATTTATCATACAGGGTGTGTGCTTTTGTATTGGTGACTTAGTGTTTTGGATGATGTTTAGCGATCGATACTTTTTATGTGTTCACTTAGGCTCCATTTTATCTGGAAATGCATGTAACAAATTACTAAACTGACTATTGAATATTTCTGTCTTATTGTTCAAATCATTTTGTGAAAGATAGGCCTATCTCTGCCGAAACGTGATGATGAATGAGTGTCAGGGCGCGGCAGGCTGACATTTATATACGGCTGTGAATCAAAGACAAGCACAATCTCTTGACCTTGTCAATGAGTTCACTTATTTTCAAATAACCTAGTCAACATTTTAAAACCCAGTTACTGATGCTAGTTAAGCATTCATTATTATTCTAAAGCAGACATTTTCAGTTATCTGAGTTATTTCATCACTGCTTCAATTAATTTAGTAAAATGTAACGGTTGGTTAACTTACTTTGGCAGTTACACTGCAAACTGAAACAAATAGAACTGTTTTACATGACTAAACTTAGGTTAGACAAAAATGTACTAAATCAAATCAAATAAAAATGTTCAGAATGTCACTTACTTGGTTTTACTTGACATATCGGTATCTTACTGACTATCCATGAGGCTGTAATACAGTTTATGATTACGTTTGACTGACTCATAAGTCTGAAAGAGAATAGTGCAATAGAAGTGAGACATACATGACACAGGATATCAGGACACACTGTCTCACTGTGGAACGCTTAGAAGGACTGTGTGGCAGTGGCCAGGACCTTCCTCATATTTGTGTGGACTGGACTCCCATTCTTTGTCACCTTCCCTGAGCCAGTTTGTGACACCTTGAAACTATAATAGTTATGACTACTTACAAAGTCGAACGTGCTTTTAGCAAATTCAAAGTATTTGAAACCTAACCAACATTTTACCTGTTGTGTGTATATATATATATAGAGAGAGAGAGAGAGAAAAAAAGCTAATTTACATTATTGAAAAACCTTTGTTTTTAGAGTTTTACAAGTGGACCAAACAATTCTTACCTGAGCCAAACAAAAAGATAGGAATTGTTTTACTAGTGTTCATACAAACATAAACACTTTCTAAGCAATAAAGGGCAAGGGGGTGACCATTGGACTCAGTCTACTGATAAACACCTGTTCACTTTCAGGGGTGTAAAATGAACGAGGGACATAGAGGGAGGAGAGAAACAGAAGGGGTGGAGAGAGAGAGAAAGGCCAAGTTAGATAAATCATTATGCATATCTGGTGATCAGCAAATCCTTAGTGAACAACCTTTCTAGTGTCGCAGATGCTATATGGAATCTAATTCGGCTTTAATGGCTTAAAAAAAACTATTCATTAATTAAATATTCAAAGAGAAGACAATATATTGGAAAATAAGACACAAGTCAAAGGACATACACTGTTCACTTGTCTTTCTGTGACCCTTCCTTCTGGAGTAAAGGAGAATGGATCCTATAGTGGAGGTGGTGGCTTTGCTGCTGGGGTTTATAGGCTGGGTGATGGTGGGCATAGCTCTACCAAACCGTTTCTGGAAGAGTTCCACTGTTGACGGTAATGTTATCACTACATCCACCATCTATGAAAACCTTTGGATGTCTTGTGCCACAGATTCTACCGGGGTCCACAACTGTCGGGATTTTCCTTCTCTGCTCGCCCTAAATGGTATAAATGTTGAATAACATCAGTATCATACCCTTGGAGTGCCTGATCTCTGTGGATGTCTTTTTGCTGCAGTGCAAAAGAGTAGAGTAGAGTTCAGAAATGCATATTTGTATTGTATTTAACACAGGTTTCTGCAAGTTCTGCTGCGATGTATTAAGTATAAAAGTATGGTAGGGTACTATACCTCTACCAGTAACAGGCTTACTGAGATTTAGTCTAGGTAAATCAAAAATATAATGTTGCGTTAGATCAAGGGACAAATGCACAATTACCTTTCAGTCCTGAAAAGGATATGATTCATGTCAGGTATACATTAGAAAGAATCTACAGTCAAAACAACGGCTGTGAATGTATACTTTGTATATAGGATAATAAAGCAGACATTTACTAAATATATTCCTAAAGTACAGCTTAATTTTTTGAAGACGTGGTTAAAACACAAAAAATGAATTCATCTGTAAATTGGATATAGAAATGCATATATGTATCAATGTATAATTTATCAAACAAATCCAAAAGGTATTGTATCTTAATTTGCTCTATTACGAATAAACGGACAATGAACTTTGTGTCATAATTTTCTTTCCCCAGGTTATGTTCAGGCATCCCGGGCTCTGATGATAGCTGCTGTGGTTTTTGGTACACTTGGCCTGGTGGCCACATTAATAGGAATGCAGTGCTCCAAAGCTGGGGGAGATAATCTTGTTCTCAAGGGTCGAATGGCTGGCACTGGAGGAGTCCTTTTCTTACTTCAAGGTAATCCCTAATAGAACCTTTTCCTTAATGGTCGAATAAATTGATTCCATTCTGATTTTTTACAATTTTGTTACCTGGATTATATTTTACCTTGTTGTCTCTCGTTCTTTCCAAGGCCTGTGTACAATGATTGCTGTGTCTTGGTATGCCTTTAACATCACCCAGAATTTCTTTGACCCGTTCTATCCTGGGACAAAGTAAGAAACAGGAACTGCAACATAATAAACAAAATTCAAGAAGGGATATGACACTGCCCTCTGCTGTCATGTTTGTTCATAGGCAATAACATCGGTCAAATGTTTTATTGTGTACCGTGAGCCTTGATTAAAGTATGGAAGTCAATAATACTTATTTGAATGTAATGCATTTTGGATACATTCTGATTTGAAGAAAGCCCTTGAAAACGTACTGTGCTGTGTGTTTGTCTCTGTGTGTGTGTGTGTGTGGGGGGGGGGGGGGGTGTTAAAGGTATGAGTTTGGAGAAGGACTCTATATTGGCTGGTGTTCAGCAGTACTAGCTATTGCTGGAGGAGCTTGCTTGACATGTTCCTGTAAAATGGCCACAGATGATGAAAAACAGTGAGTCTTATTTGCATTGTGCAGTTGTCAAAATATATTTCTGTGTGTGTATAACCTAAAATTGTTCATGTTATCTGGTCTACCTTAGCCCCTACCCCTACCAGCCCAGAGGAACGACAGTATATTCTGGACCGGCACAATCCAGGAGTCAAGTTGCCAGTACCTATGGCCGAAACGCCTATGTCTGAAAATGTTAAATAGGGAGATGAAACACATGAGTGTAGGGGTCACAATAAAAGCGAGAAGCTCGTTTAGACAGTCCTACTGATAAATATGTAGATCCATTGTATATATTATAATTTATCACGTAGATACGTTTAAAAAAATTGTTAACTTCATATCTTTTGTTATAAGGTGGTATGTAGGACTGATAGGCTACCTGTTTTATACTTTTGTTTGAACTGTTATAAAAAAAGCAGAAAAGAAGAAGACTTTACAAACAACTGTGTTATCATAGCTGTTATCTCTGCAATATTTTTGCCTCTTGGAATATGTTCAGAACTAAAGAAGTGTGAATCAATTTATGTTTTGTATAAACCACTAGATGACAACAGATTCAGCAAGTGTTGATTCTCAGATAATGAAATGTTTATATTTTTTTATGTTTTTCTTTTTTATTGAATGTACAGTTTTATAGATTGCTGATAGGATAGGCCTACATGTCACATTATAAATGTTTTTTTACAATTATGCACAATAAAGGCATTATTGCAAAATTGCTCGCTTGATGTTGAACAAAACAGTGCTGACATTAATGATCATTTCTTGTTTGTTAAGTTTATGTATTGGCATAATGCCAATTGCCAAGTACCGTGCAGTATTACCATTCTAGGCTGTACGTGCATGGGAGAGTCGTCCCTGTTGTGAACTAAAATAGACTATCCAATGAGATCACCCCACGTTCGAAGGAAAACACGGATGTACTCTGAAATGAACCAACCACAGACAAGCAGGACAGTGTAGGAGGGGGGGCAGAGAGGGACACGGTAAAGTTTCTACTTTAAAGCCCAGCGTTTACAGCTGCTGAATTTATTCAAGTTACGACACGTAGATACACATATTTCTTAATTGTGAACCAATTTAATCTGAACTCTGATTCGTGGACAAATAAGTATTAATCAAGCAAGAAAATATAGGAACCTTTAAGTAGATGTCAAAATACCAGTCGGAATTATTTCGAAACCGGACTATAAATAGACTATCGTATCAGCAAAGATTTCGAGTAGAATATGAGGGGTTTATGAAGAAAATTACCGTTCCAATGCCTCATGGTTGTCTTTGCGCCAGGATAATATCAGAAACGTGAAATTTACATTTAGAGATAATAAGTGTGAAGTTTACAAATATGGAATCAGGCCGGCGGAAAGGACTAAACGGTGTCCTCTCTTCCTTGTCACTACTATGTGTCATCCTAGACCTTCAGTTGGACGGTAAGGCACGCAAAGACACCTAACAGATTGTAAATAAAAACTTTCCAAATAGCAGATTCTCATGCTCAAAACTATTTTGCTCACTGAGCAACATGTGTGTTTAGTAATTTACTGTAACCTAGTACGTACAGGGAGTTTGTCTTCAGGTCTGAACACATCAGTTTCTGATGCAAGGCATTCAAACTAGATAGGTTTCCCAGGTGCCTTACTTTGAATGTGGTTCAGTTCTACTGACAGCATTGTGCGTTGATTGAGAGGCTCAAAGGAATGTGTTGTGTCACAGGTGTCTTGGGAGCTACTCATGTGGAGATTGAGCAGCACTTAGAGATGGGCCGCAAGCTCCTGGCAGCCGGTCAACTGGCGGAAGCGCTGTCCCACTACCACTCTGCAGTGGGTAAGGTTACACACGCAATCACACTTGCTGGTTGCCATAGCCATGAGCTACGCCCTTCTCACACTGATACTATCTGGTGAAAAATGTCGTCTGTGAGGAACAAAATGTCTGCGGAATGACAATAACAACAACAATGGTTGCAGAACAATCACTGCAACTGATACCATAGTGTGGGAATTAATTGCATTTAACCATTTCCTCAGTCATTTTTATTACCACAAATGTACATTCTTCTTGACTCAGTACTGAAGTAGCAGATTTAGCTCTTGACAGGGGATTCTTTAAGTCTTTGCATTAGCTGACATGGATATTGCAAAGTAAATAAGGATTAATGATAATCCTTGATTAATGATAATAACGTTTGTCAAAGAAGAACATGTCTAAATTAATTATTATGAAAGTGACCAGTCTTTGCACGTGTTGGTGCTGATCCATGATTCAGAGGGTGACTCTAAGAACTACCTGACCTACTACAAGAGGGCAGCGGTTTTTCTGGCCATGGGGAAGTCCAAGTCAGCCCTGCCAGACCTGACCAAAGCCATCCAGCTCAAACCCGACTTCCTTGCCGTGAGTTTACCTTTGCTATGGGCCACCAGTCACTGAATAAATTGTTTGTTTGCCTCACTCTTGATATGATGTTCTCGGTTGGTAAGCCTTTTAAAGCCTGTCTCCCTTCCTACCTCTTTCCATTGGTGTTCTCCAGGCCAGACTGCAGAGAGGGAATATCCTTTTAAAGCAAGGAAACACACAGGAGGCTAGAGAAGACTTCCTGGCAGTGGTAAGTACGAGCTATCAGCCAGTCCCCACGTCAGTCATAAACATTGCACAAGACTGCATATACTTGGATAAGAAATAAAGGCTCTGTGTCTTTCTCTAGAAATTCATTCGTTTTGTCCTTCCTTAGCTGCAGCGCTCGCCCGACCAGGAGGAGGCACAAGACCAGCTGATGAGGACCAATGAGCTGGAGGAGCTGCAGGAGGAGGCCTACGCTGCGCACCACCGGGGGGACTACAGCGCCACCATCACTGTGCTGGACCGCGTCATAGAGGTAGGGACCGCTGCTCTGCCCTGGGGCCCAGTGGACCTGCTCAGCGAGCTCTACCATAGGGCCTAGTGGTTGAGTGTTGGGATGTAAGTGGAGTTTGCTCCGTCATAGAGCCTATGAGGTTAGGTTGTAAAGCTGGCCGTGCAGTTAAGGGTTTTCCGTTCGTGAAAGGGCCTATTGTAGTGACTGTCATTTGCACAGGGATTGAGTCTCTTTGTGAAGGTGGGAAATGGCCTTGTCACCATGCCTATTGAACATAGTCATGCTGGTGTGGAAATTCTAATTCTTTTATTTAATTTAACATTTATTTAACCATGTAGTCACATTGAGTAAAAACAAAATCTCTCTTACATGAGAAAGGGCAAAGAGGGCATAAAATTAGCTCCCTATTTACAACTGCTTCCTTTTCTCTTCAGCTCTCCCCTTGGGACCCGGAGTCACGGGAGCTCCGTGCAGAATGCTACATCCGAATGGGCGATCCGCGGAAGGCCATCCAGGACCTGACGCCCGCGGCACGCCTCAGGAACGACAACCGCGCCGCCTTCCTAAAGCTTAGCACACTGCACTATAGCCTGGGGGAACACCACGACTCACTAAAGTAAGACCGCTTTACATACCAGCCACAAATATTATACAAAGTCATCCAAATCGGCTTACTCTGAAGAGTAAACAAGGCACTTGTGTTGTTTTTGTCTTTTGGTTGTAAGGTAATTATTCTTCACTTGGGACAGGCTGTCCCATTGATATGATACAACTCTTTTTCCACAAGAGTCATATAAGTCATGCAAAAATAAATGACAAATGGAGAATACTGTATAATATACAAAATACATGATATTAAACAAGAAAGGAGTTTGTGGTTAGGTAAAGACAAATTAACACAAAAATAGTTAGAAACACGGCACATGTATTTCCAATCATTTTGTCTCTCTTCTGTCCCCGTTATTCTTCCTCTGGCTTTCCCTCCCTTTCTTTGTTCCGCTATCCCCTTCCAGCCATATCCGAGAGTGTCTAAAGCTGGACCAGGACGACAAGGAGTGTTTCAGCCACTACAAGCAGGTGAAGAAGCTAAGCAAGCAGCTGGACTCTGCAGAGGAACTCACACAAGAGGAGAGGTCAGCGTGTGTTTGTCTGTGTTGTGTTCGCATTGGGGAGTAGGTGCGTCTTTGGGGGAAGAGTCTCAATCTAAGTGTATTTTTAATGCCCCTCCCCTCCCCACAGGTATCAAGAGGCCGTAGAGAAGTATGAGTCGGTGATGAGGACGGAGCCTAAAGTCCCCTACTACACCAACCTTGCCAAAGAGCGGATCTGTCACTGCATGGTCAAGGTACGTTCAAATGCATTATATGTGCCGCAAACCCCCCCCCCACAAAGATGCAGTTTATCTTGTGTGAATCTCCATAGGGACTTAATCATATGTGTCATACTATTATCCTCTTTTGTTTTGGTTCTCGCAGGACAAAATGGCTGTGGAGGCATTGGATGTGTGTTCGGAGGCCCACCAGAGAGACCCTCATAACATTAACATCCTCCGAGACAGAGCTGAGGCCTACATCCTCAACCAGGAGTACGAGAAAGGTAACACATATCACACAAGAGAAGAGGGACTAGTAGGGTTTACCACAGTGCCTGTGGGTTAGGTGAATAGGGAGGAATTATGCAAGTCATTACATCCTGCCAATTCAATAAATACAAAGTTTACATCTGTAACTGTCATTCACACTTAATGGCAACAAGCATTATGAACCATTGAAGATTGACATGCATACATACTGTACAAGCTTTTTGATCGTGGTATGTAGTAAGGATCTCTCTCTGTTTCCAGCGGTGGAAGACTACCAGGAAGCGCGGGAGTTTGATGGAGAGAACAATGAGATCCGAGAAGGACTGGAGAGGGCCCAGAAACTCCTCAAACTGTCCCGCAAGAGGGACTACTATAAGATCCTGGGGGTGAACAGGTACTACACATCTTCTTACTGCTTAGGAATGTACACAAGACAACCCCTTATTTCAGGGTCAGCCCATGTAAACTTTACGGTCTGATCTGCCGTTGATGCTCTTAAATCATTCCTTGCGTTTCCAGGAACGCCAACAAACAGGAAGTTATAAAGGCATACAGGAAGCTGGCCCAGCAATGGCATCCGGACAACTTCCAGTCGGAAACAGACAAAAAAGAAGCAGAGAAGAGGTTTATTGACATTGCCTCTGCTAAAGAGGTGCTAACTGACCCAGGTACGTCATAAGTGCATATCTAATGAATATATTAACAATTCATATAGTAACATATGAATATGTAGCAAAAGAATATGTAACATACCGAGATTGAATTGTTACCGTTTTGTTTTTATCCAATATGCTGTACAGAAATGCCACTACTTAACCTAGCTAACTGTTCTATTGCTCTGCCTCCTGTGTTCCAGAACTACGTGAGAAGTTTGATGCCGGCGAGGACCCCCTAGACCCGGAGAACCAGCAGGGAGGAGGGGGTGGAGGCCATGGCGGACAAGGGGGCTGGCCGTTCCATTTCAACCCTTTTGAGTCAGGCAACTACCACTTCAAGTTTCAATACAACTAGTGACAGTGGCTTCCATGACACTGTGTTAGGACGAGATGATACGTAAAGGATGGGATGCCTACTATGAAACCCTTTGGAACTCTGAAAGACCAGAGCTTGTACTTCAGCGTGGATATACAGGAGTTTTAGGTCATAATCATCGTATGAAAACCAGAATGTTGGAGTCCTGTACAGTGTGGATTGAGCCATACTAAGAAACTCAAAACTTCACACCACAGAAAGGAAGGAAGAAGTGTGTCGTTGAATGAAAGTGTCTAAATCAAAAGACTCAGTAGTCGTCTTGCGTTGGTGCTGTTTTCAGTCGTCTTAAGTGGCCAGGTGGTTGCATCCATTCAGCTTCCTGTAGCCATTTTCTCTTTCAGAGGGGTGTTAAGCTACTTACCATACAGTTCTTACAGTCTACCGATATCTCTTTATTTTTAACTCGTTTGGTCCAAATTTACGCTATGCTAATAATTGTCGGCTCTCTGTAGCGTAGTATACAGATGGGCCATGATTTGAAAGCATACATCTTTAATCAAAATGTCTCTTCAGTGAAAAAACATGTATAATTACAGCAGCAAGAGCAGATGGAAGTGTAACTCCTGGAAAAATATTCAGTG
This sequence comes from Galaxias brevipinnis, assembly GCA_036023535.2. NCBI lineage: Eukaryota > Metazoa > Chordata > Actinopteri > Galaxiiformes > Galaxiidae > Galaxias > Galaxias brevipinnis. The sequence goes on from JAVQIZ010182125.1 coordinate 21,688, forward strand.
GGCACTTCCATTCTCACAACTTGTAGCGAACAAAATGGTCGCTCACTCCTTTTATACAGGTTGCTGTCCATTCAAACCAGAAGGGTTGTCTGATTTTCTGAGTCAACTTAGAATTTATTCTAATATTATGTCTATTTCAAAGCATGTCTTTGAAGATTTGCACTTTTGGTATGTGTTACTTTCTTTTAATGACCACTTAAAATGGGAGAAATGTCTTCAACATTTCTAAAGCTATGTTTTCTTTCAAAAAACTGCCAATTCTAAGAATCTACTAATTTTCAGTGGTTATTTAACTTAGCAGCTGCATCAAGTTACTGAAGAGTGAAGATATTTGGACTCTTGCCTTTTAGCACTTCAAACTATTTGCATCATGATTTGTCTAGTGCTTATCAGTGATCAGTGGGATATGAAAAGCTCTTTAATAAATTAAGTGAACCTGGGATAAATTATGGATTTAAGTTTTCTGGGATATGTCTTTAGTTGCCAAATAGTAATAGTAAACAGAAATGCTACTGACTGTATTAAAAGATGGAATCAGACGCAATCAGACTACTGTGTTAATTACTGTTGTAACATCGCAATTTCATGGGACTTATTTTTCTTCCGAAAACAGATGGGCTAACTGCATCCTATCATTTATTTAAAAATGTCACAACTCAACTCACATTTTCTAGTAAACACAGTCACCCAGTAATCAGTCCAGGTACATAAACAGATGTGATCATACCAACATTGACAAAGCCCAAATACTCTTAGTCCTTCGTGGGAAAAACGAAAACAACATGGACGCATACCATTATGTGCCATGAGAGCAAGTGGCCAACTCTCGTGTCAAGAAATCCATGCACTTTTAGTTGAGCTCTAGGTGAGAATAGGCTGTATCAAGTCAGCCAGCAAGATAGTGTCCCATTGGTGTAGAAGCAAGCTGCTTCAGTTGCTTGCCCCAAAGCCCTGGGCGTCAGCCAGGCTGTCTGCCTCCACTTCTATAGAAACCACATGATGTCCAGGGATCATGGCTAGGCCAAGGACCCGTGGCTCTCCCTGGGAAAACGAGTCTGTAGGAAAACACAAGACAACCAGTAACAGTGAGTGACAGCGATAAAAGAGAATGTGTTTAAGAGCTTTTAAGGATGCATAAACATTCCCTGAAATTAATGCTTTACTTAATGAACCAAGAAATGAAAAATCTGTCCTTACTCTATACACCAAGCTTGTTTCATGCAGATTGTTAAAAAATGTAATGCTTGTGGTTCTCTAGTTTTAAAACTTTACATTGTATGGTATCCTGCACACAGACTCTTTCAGATCATATCATTTTACGTTTGACATTGTCATATCTTGGGATGTCATTCAGTTACCTGTGGATTTTAGGAACTCCTGGGCAGAGCCTAGGATGACATTGCAGTCTCTGTCTGTACAGAGAAACAGGCCAACCAACGTTCTTCCGTCAGTCATTCTGATCCTCATGTTCTTGTTTAACAGGCCCTCTAGTTTCTGCCTGGCCTGGGATGATGAGGAACAACACATATCTCCCTGATCCTTGAAGAACAGAGGAAAGATGTTTATCACTTTAGTCATAATTCCGAATATTATTTTACCTAGTCTTACTTTTGAAGTTCTATTTTTAGTGTGTGGTGTCTTTTCCAATGGAAGAGATAGCAACAATTTACTTCAAATACACACACTAGGAGTCGAATGTGAAAAGTTCAGAAGGGCAGGCTTTATTCAGCATCAAATAAAGCCGAGTT
>JAVQIZ010182131.1:5000-11007 GCA_036023535.2 Galaxias brevipinnis
CAGTTTATTCAGTCTTTCCGTTCCTCCACTTCACAATCAATTTGAGTTTTCAACAGGCAGCATGTCCTAGTAATGTCCTCGAAGTAACAGTCTGTGTTTATTTTATTTTTTTAAATGTCAGCTCGTAAGGGTCCGCGTGGGGATGGAGCACGTTACCGTTTTTAAAATAGATTGCACCTTTGTTTATGTTCGGCCCCCATTAGATTTAGCACAGAAGAAAATTCGATATGATTCACTTAGAGGCTGGCCCACAAAGTGCAGGGTATCCACTGTTTTTGGCTGAAAAGTGTCTCTGTATCCACTGTTTTTGGCTGAAAAGTGTCTCTGTATCCACTGTTATTGGCTGAAAAGCCACTGATAGTACCTGGGAGAGTGTCTCTGTTGGTCCCATTGTTGAAATAATCATATTTCTATATAAGGATTTGCATAATTATTGTTTATCGATTGCCATATTAGTTATTGCAGTGACAATCATCTTAATCATATTCGAGAATATGATTGGCACCACCATGTCTGGTTGGTTGATAAGGGCTGAATGTATGACGTTCCTCTCAATTCCTTCATTGCTATGACCTGTTTATACTAAGCCAGGAACATGTTGTTGCCTGGGTATGAGTATTCCGTGAAAGTCCGTGGACAGGACTCTCATCTCAGGTAGTGGTTGGTGGGTCCACTGACAAACAAGTTACATTTCCATTGTCAATATAAGTGTTATGATTAATTCAGAATAAATTCGTACAACCTGCTTACATACTAAAAAGAACCCGAAGACTGTTTTCTCCCTCACCGTCTGCTATTGGCCCTCTTCGTGTACAGCATCTATTCACGACGTCTCTTCAGAGTGGTGAGGGAGCAGTGTGTGGGGACGAGCCAGCCACAGTACACAGCCTGGCTGAGCCTGGGAGCTCGCCGGGGAAGAAGTTCAGTGATATAGGCTCAACATAATGTGGGCCGTTCCTTAAAATCATCCGCGCGATATTTTCTTGAATAAACCCGACAATTACGTTGGCTTGATCAGAAGGGAACCGCGCGTGGATTCTGCTGGAGATTTGGGGATTTCAACTTTCTCTTCTCTCGATTACCCAGAGGCCATCTGTGTACCTCGCAGCCCTGTGGTGCCTGGGGGCTTGTTGGAAAACAGGGCAACCCACATTTCTCAGATCTTTGCTGTAGTATTTTCTCTCCCTATCTCTTCCCTCTCTCTCTCTCTCTCTCTCTCTCTCCCGTCTTTCTCTCACGCTCTCTCTTTCACACTTGCTAACTCTTTCCCCCCCTTTTTCCGTCCCTCCTTACACATGCACACGTGCACACACGCAGACTCACACGTTACACTTCAAAGGGGGCTCTCTCCAGGCTGTTTCCCCCGTGGCACACTTTGTGCAGGGCTGCAGATCAATGAGCACATTAAAGGTTACAAGCTTCGGCAAAGCGCCACGTTCACAACCCTTGTGTGCCACTACTGTACGTCCTGATAAACATAACGCTCTGCCCCCGCCACCTGATCCAAGGTCAGCCTCTCTCCAATGGAGCTGAGACCAGGACAGTTGACACACTTAACTCTGTGTCCCTATCAGTTAATGTATGTGTGTGTGTGTGTGTGTGTGTGTGTGCATGACTGCATACGTGTGTGTGTGTTTCAGCACTCATACTCACACATAGCTTGAGGACAGGTTTATTCATGTGGCCATGGCAGTGCAACATTGTTCCCTCTCACACGGTGCGTGTATGTAAGTTGTGAGTATGTGGGGATTAGAATGGTGTTAAGTTGTGTTAAGGTCTTTGTTAAACTGCTGTGCTGACAGGAGGCACTGCTCTTTGCCTATTACATGAAATGAATTCCAAAGACGAACGCATAAATAAATACGATATTGAAAATTATAACAAGTATTTCGCTGCTGTTGTTACATTAAGCGGAGCGTGTGTGTGTGTGTGCGTGTGTGTGTGTGTGTGTGTGTGTGTGTGTGTTTGTGAGTGCACTCTGCAGTGCTGTATTGATGAGATGGTGTACATAGACAATGGATCGTCGTGGTCCTTTAGCGGTGCCAATTAGCTGTGGCTGCCTCCGCCACATTCCCCTCACGCGCTCGCCACCTAACAAATCAAATAAGCCCCGTCCCAAATGAGCCGACTAGTGAGATCCATCCCCATCTCACCCTGCCCGCCCGCCCGCCCCCAAGCCTCCTCCCCGTCCCCCCGCCCGCCCTGTCGCCAGGCGAGCCTTTCTCCCTTCCCTTTATTTATTCAAAGAAGTTCCTCGTTCGGGGATTAAATTAGAGAGAGAGGGAGACGCGCCCGCCCTTGTGTTTGGCTCCCTTCCGTGTGGGTAATTGGAGAGACTCTCTATCACTGTAAAAGAGTAGAAGGGGGGGAGGGGGGGGGTGGGGGGGGCAAAGGGGGGGTGTCCCTGGTCGCTCAGGTCAAGAGGCTGTGGGGCTGTACATTGTTCTGTTGACTCTGGCAGTCAAATCGTGAGGCACTAATTGGGAGCTGGGGAGGTAAGCAACTTCCCCGGTTAAGTGAAGACAAACAAGGGGGGTATTCATGATGTGAGACCCAGGCACACACACACACACACACACACACACTCAGGAACAAATAGAGACACTTACTCTCTCGCATAAATGCATGTACAAAGCCAAATGCACAGTGTGCGTGGCATTGGAACACTGCACCATAGTGGGCCTAATGTAAAAATTTTGCCTCCACCGGAACGATGTGTTGTCAAACAATCTATTCTTGTAAACCCTAAAAGCATCAAGGAATCTTTTATAGTCATTCAAAGGGGATGTGGCCTTTTGTTATTTTCTTTTTCAATTAGGAGTGTATTAGCACACAGTCGGAGGTAAAATCAATAAGGGCGGAAGTGGTGGTGGTTGTTGTTGTTGTGTGCTGTGTTTCCTTCGTTTTTTTTCAGTTTTTTTTAAACTAGAATATTCTGTGTTGTTGATTAGCTTGGTGGGAAGGGATTTTGGGCTGCGCTCTCTCAGACTAATTAAGCTGTCAGTCAATTGCCCTAAGTGTCTCTTTCGGCAGAGCACTCTGCTACCTACCCGAGGCCCACAGTTGCACTGTTACATCACACCGCACGCCTCAAGAAGTTTGTTTGCTGCTTTGTCTGCGTTTCGGCCTGGAGTCCTTCTGAGTTTACTGAGTGGGTCTAGAATGTGGTGTTGAACAGATGTGTACCGTGTGCGTACTGCATGGGTTGGATGCACCGTGTGATAACGTGTCAATCTAATCCTGTGACCTTCCGTCTCCCCCAGATCGTTTTTGAGGGGATTCGAGGGAGCAGCTTTGAAGGGGACATCGCCATCGACGATGTGTCAGTGACCAAAGGGAAGTGCAAGCAGCTGCCTAACGTCTCCAACACAGGTACTGAACGTTTGCACTTGATCTCTGTGATAATGCTTAACGATGTGCAGTACAATGTGCAGAATGGGGGAGGGAGCTGGCCTCCCATGCGTCGGCCAGTTGGCCCATGGCGGGTTTGACAGCCTCTCCTCCTATTCCTCTCCCTCTCGGCTGCCCTCCCGTTCCACCAATTGTCCCCCTCTCCATCTCTCCTCTCCCCTTCAGTCTATACACTCTCTCCCCTCGTTGAGGCCCCTACTGGCCAGCGTTGGAGCGATGCCACCTTACCGCGCTGCGCTGGCACAGGGTTGGCAGGGATTAAAATGGGCAGCTAGGCAGCAGAGGGCGATCCGCCAGGCTCAGATAGTTCTCAGGCAGCTGTCCACGCAGCACCCCCCCCATCCACCCCCATTGACCCGTGAGACCACTGCCATAAACTGTCAACACGTTTCTCCACATTACTCCAGGCCCATAGTTAGACACTTGGCTGAACCAGAGAGAGAGAGAGAGAGAGAGAAAGAGGGGGCGGGGGGGGTTCCAAGCCCCAACAGTCTAAACACAGTGGTAACAGTTCTGTGCGATGCCAGCCCAGGAGCTTAAACACACAGTGACGCTGAGCAGAGACGGGGTCATTAAAAGATCCTCTGTAGCTTCTCACACCTCAAGCCAAGTTGGCTAACATTGACTCCAGGACACTAACTCAGTGCCTTCATAAAAGAGAGCGCATCGTGTGTACAGTATAGAACGCTTTGAACTGTACTATTTGCAATGTCATTCACTCGGGGTGCCAGACTAACATTCTGCACTGGTGGCAGTGCTGCCACTAGGTTTTTCAGTCAGTGATAGTAGCAGAAAAACTGGTGGCAGCTTTTTTTAGGTATTTTATATGAAATCAAAATCGAATAAAAAAAATGTAGTGGAATATTGGTGCTTTGGTATACTGTACCACGTGAGAGACAAAGAAAGAAATTCTGCCAGTGGGTAGTTCAAAGGAGGATAATAATGAATCAAACAAAACTGGCCAACTGTTATATACTCTAATATGCGATTAGGATAATAAAGAAATAAAAATAAATAAAAACCCAGAATATCAAGAGGCAGCCCTGCCATCCAATTTTTTTTTTTATCGCCAGTGTACAGATTTTTGGTGGCATTTGCCACCAAATTGGTGGCATTCTGGAGCCATGTGCGTTACAAACTTTCAGAACCAAAAAACATATAGCAATTTTAATATTAATGTGTTCGTATTTGAGCAAAACAAAATATTAAAGCAACCGGTAAAATGTGGAGTGTAATAAACCCTGACCTCCATATTTGATCAGATTGACCGCAAAAGATAAACCTAAAAAGAGCAACAAGGTGTCCGACAGAATTATATCCCGGTATTCTTTACCTAGCCAAACACCTCTTCTGTGGGGCTGGCTGGCCATGGAGCAAGCTTACAAGGGGGTGGACGTGGTGGAGGTCCCGGAGGGTATTCATTATAGATAAGGATGTAAAGAGGGAACGGAGCAGGCTCCGCACTGCCGGCCGGTCAGAGAGAGAGACCGGGAGCGGGGGGGCCTGGGGCCAGCGATGCAGTGGAGGCGACAGACAGCTCAGCCAGATGGGCAGTTATTGCTGGAGACTGAGTGTCAGAGTCGGAGCCACTAAAAGGACACACATCTGTTTGTCCTGGATCCCTTCTGTTTAAGGGCCCTGCACACCGGCCCGGCAAAGTCCAAGCCAATCCACACGGTAGAGTGCACAGGGGGATTTTGAGAATGTTAAAGAGGGCAGAAACAATCCAAGTCTAGTGCTGCACACACTGAAGAAACACTGCATCATGTTGTTGTTATTATTTTTTTTAAAACCCAGACCTACACTGATGCTGGGTTGTTGAGAGCACAAGCTGTCGTTGCTTTTCCGATAAACAAAATGCCAGGGTTAAGTCAATAGGGAAAGAGTGATGCCGCAGTGCATTTCGTTGCTGGCAGACAGATTAGCAATCACAAATGAAATGACTGATGAAACTTAATCGAGTGACACATCCAGTAGACGCAGCCAAATATTAGAGGGAGCATACTGACATAGTGCAGCACAAAAAAAATGAACAAAGCATTGACTACATCAATGGCATCTTTCATCTGAATTTTCATATGGCTATCCGTTTGTTTGCACCTGGGCCCAGCGATGAGCCAACACGTACATATTGGGTTGCCAGTACCCTTGTCCTGTGAGGCCTACTTCCTGCCTCTCTCACCAGATAGGGATGGCAGGGCAGCCTAGCAGCATTACCCAGCTGATACATCACCCGTCCCAAACACACACACACACACACACACACACACACACACACACACACACAAACACTTACATGCACACACATATGCATCACGCACACACACACACACACACTCACAAACACACACACATATGCATCACGCACACACACACACACACTCAAACACACACACACACACCCACACACACACACACATTTTTTGTAAGCTATATGAGAGCATTCGGCACAGGGGAGTGTGCTTCCGTGTGGTTCTCCTAAAATGAATAATGATTGTTTCTGACATATTTTGTGCTGCTCCATACACATAAATCAAGGCTGTGACTGCTCAGGGGCCCAGATGTGTCTGTGTGTGTGGGGGTGTGTGTGTGTGTG
>JAVQIZ010182194.1:0-17538 GCA_036023535.2 Galaxias brevipinnis
ACACACACACACACACACACACACACACACACACACACACACACACATACACACACACACACAAATACACAATTCTCACACACCCACACACTCACACACAAACACAAACACATTGACACAACTCACACACACACACACACACACACACACACATAGGATCACTTCGACAAAACTCACACACACACACACTTACTTTCCCTACTGTTCGTGTGTCACATAAACATGTGGTCGCTATCGTCCTCTGAAGCACTGTAAAGCAGTAAGGTTGATGAAGGTGTTACCTAATGAGAGCAGAGTCAGTAGCGCTGTCATGGAACTGTCCAATGGCGTTAGGCCTACAGAGCGATCCATCAGGGGCCGCTTCAACACGACACCCAACTTTTTGTTTTTGCCTTAGAAAGTTCACCGTTTTCCTTCCCATTTCCGGTGATCTCATTCACGTAACACTTTGTGAATTCCATAGCACCGTATAATCACTGCCACAACCTTCCTTGTGGTTGTATGTACAATCTTCCTATAAGCATGCATAGTTACAAAGTATGTACATGCTTCGTTGTTCAGGTTTTTAAAAAAAAATGTTTGCACACTAGCATGTTGGATCGAGTATTTAGTTTCTTTCTATTTTTTTTCACATCAACACTCTTGGAAAAGGATCAAAGAAATTCCATGCCGAGTCATCCTTCTCCATGGGGCCTAACGTCTAAAAGCACAACCTTAAATCAAACAAAGTGTCCACCATTGTAGCTTATTGGTTATGTACTAGCAGCTCCCAGAATAACTCCTTAATGTACCTCTACAGGCCCCAAGAAAAGTTTATATTGCGGCCATATTGTGATACATGACATAGCCTTGATATATTATTTCCTTCCCCTCTTCCACCGAGATTATGTCCAGTGCACTTACCAGTATTTGTCATCAATTCTCCCTGTTGGCCACCCTACTGGACACGCAAGGGCAAACAGTAGTAAGAAAATAGCCGGCAGTGTATGTGCACGATTTCCATCTCCAACACCCCCCACCCCCCACCCACCCACCCACCCCCCTTCCCTAGCGTCTCCTCCCACCCCTTTGAAATGGAGCCTATGAATCTTCATTGTATGTGGCGGCGTGGAAAGCGGCCTTTCCCCAAATGACTATTGATGACGACGCCACACTGTAGGGAGTATGAATACAGCATGGAAATGATGCAGCAAGCAGCGGCTGCGGAAAGAGCCCGCGAGAGAGACTGAACGAGTGGGAGAGAGAGAGAGAAAGAAAGAGAGAGAGAGAGAGAGAGAGAGTGTGTAAGCAAGACATTGAGAGTGTGAGAGAGAGAGAGAGAGAAAGAGTGTAAGCAATACATTGAGAGTGTGAGAGAGAGAGAGAGAGAGAGAGAGTGTAAGCAAGACATTGAGAGAGTGAGCGAGAGAGAGAGAGAGAGAGAGAGAGCGACAGGGCCGTTCCACTACTCCAGTCTGAAACTAAAGCCCCCGCTCCCCTCCAAGGCACAACAAACACAGTGGGCCTGATTTATCTGCATGTTCCCTCAGGGGTGGGAGGGTGGCTGGCTAGGGACTGGGGGTGGCTGGGGGTGCCGGTGGGGGAGGATAAAAAACGAGGGGATTCAAACTCATTGAACACAGTGAGGGGAGGAAAGCAACAGAGCTTCACATCCCAGTGAGCGGCACCATCTTTTCTCAGCTCAGAGCCGTAGAGGAAGCCTCCCTGGAGGCCAGCTTTAGTCTCCGTGAGTCTTCAGCTTTTCATTCCTCTGATTATAGAGCCGCAAAGAAATGAAAGGGATGTATGTTGCTGCCTAATGTACAGCAATGTTAGGCCAATGAATCTTTGTGGAATAACACCAAGTGTGTGAGGTGGGTGTGGGTGGGGGGGGGGCATTTACAATTGCATGGACACACAGAAATGCTTCCTTCTCCTCCGTTTAAAGCGGGCTGACCTTGCTTGAGTACCGAGAAGCTGAGCTGCAGATAAAGCAGAGGGTTGGATGCTATCATCAAAGAGACTGGATGAATGCTATCCAAGGTCTTTTCCTTCAATCTAAGCACTACGCTCTGCCCAACTTTTCTCTCTCTCTCTCCTCTATAGGAAAAGGCGAAGGCGAATAGCTTACGGGGCTAATGTGATATCCTCAGATAAACATGCAGCATGACATGCACCCAAGGACTAAACAATTCGTCCTTGGATAAAAGAGTTAAGAAATGAAAAGTTGCTCAGAAAGAAAGGGAACCATCCGTCCACCGGTCTTGGGAGACTGAGTTGACGCACAGTCTTCATACAGATGGCAGAATTATTCACCCTTTATTTAACTTCTGACCAAAGTCTTTTCACTGAACTCACTGAAAAACATTTCCAACAGATTTTTCCATAATTTTTTACCGCATCTCCCTCAGTTCCTCAATAAAGAGATCAGTTACCAAGGTTACACATTCTACAATCAGTATATATTTGAAGACTCAGCACAAATAGTAGTCAAAGCCAATCAATATTCATATAATATATTTACAAACTCATGATAGTCTGTGGGTTTTGGTAAAGCATGGTAGAGCTATAGGTTCCAAATGCACATGTGAAAACTATTTATCCACTGGCTCAGGTCGACAGTGGCACAATATCTTTTTTTTTTTTTTTTTTACAGTGGTTCAAAGAAACTTCTTGGGAGTTTCAGCCAATACTGCATAGTAAATATGCGTTCCCTTTAAGATGTAACTTCATGTGAAATGATGTTTATACACCCAGTTTATTTTACACTGTAGCTCTGATAACATAACTTCTCACCAAAAGAGGCTGAGGAAAGGTAAACAGCTGTGTTCAAATTAAAAACGTCCAGAGGTGAGCGTGACCAAATATTGAGCTGATGGTGACGGCAAGTGTGAATTTTTTTTCTAGCACCTGTGATTTAACCCTTCCATGTCCCAGAAGTTGGGGTAATGTCTATAAGGTAGACCTACAGGCACAGAACCGGTACATTGAATGTTTGATGGTTTACTTCACTTTACACTACAAAAAATTCTATATAAGTGATGAAAACTGAGCATTAACTTATCTTATGTAATAACCATTACCCTTGTGATTGCACTGAACTGTTATGTAACTAATTACACTCAAGATAATATTTGTGGGCCTATTGGGGTTACAGCATGCTAGCGGGTTTTAACTCGTGTTAGCTAGCTAGTACAACACTGAACAATGAACCCAATGATATCAAAATGATCGCTAAAATGAATGCCATAATTCATGACTTGATTAATAAATTAATGCGCTGTATAATGTACAGTGTGTAAGCACGCACTCAACATGGAGTACTACGTCTAACTACCTCCAACACATGTTCATAGCTCCTAGTGATTCAGAACGAGGTGCATGCAGCATGTGCACCACTCCACAGCCAGCCAAGGAGAGTGTCACCCCATTTCTTTCCCCCTGAAAGCCCCCTCTTCACCCGAACATTGCCCTGTTCCTACTGCCCACCTCTTTTTCCTTCTCCCACGGCCACAGTGTCAACTGCCTGCACACCTTATAGACTCTGACAGCAACTACGAGTCCTAATCAAGACCTTATTACAGCACCAAACGCACAAATCTTCCCCCGGCTATCCAAGATGCCAGGCGACCTGCAACTCTGCTTTCCTGCCCAGGTTCCGGCAATGTGGGATCACACGAGGGGGAAAGCAATCGTGTCAGAGAAGATTTTCGGGAGGCCTTGACAGAACGGATGGGTCTCCATTACAGTAATGAGGCTGCAGGAATGGCCGCCGCGCTTCCCTCGTTTACGCCATCGCGGCCCGCGCCTCCTCCAGAGGATACGCTCCCTCCTCCATAATAGCCTACTCAGTCTTCCTTTACTCCTGCTCGATTTCCCTCTCTCTCTCTCTCTCTCTCTCTCTCTCTCTCTTGTTCTCTCTCGCCCCCTCCCCAATCCTCTCCTTTAACGTTTCTCACCATGTGTGTTTGTGTTTTTGGTATTTGTGTGTGTGTGTTTGTGTCTGCAGGGGATTGTTAGTTGTATCCGTGGGAGAAGAGTTTGACTAAATGGGAGGGCTGGTCGAGCTCCAGCTACCCGGTCTCCTTAGTGCGTGGGCCTGGCCTTTGGATGGCGCAACATCTCAAAGGTGACCCAACACTTCACTTTAGAAAGTGCTAATTTAGTAATGTGACGGTATGAAGCTTGGCTCCCAGCGAGACGGCTCGGCGCGTCTCTGTCAGCGGCCATCCATCAATCAAGTTTGGCTGGGCATCACACGGCAAGCACCTCGATGACATTCACCGGTAGCTAAAAAGATGTCGTGACTGTCTGCCAACTCACCGCCTTAGACGCAGATGGGGATGGGGGGGACGGGGGGGGGACGGGGGACAAGGAGAAGAGGCTGGAGAGACGGCCCCAGACGCAAAGTGTGCTTCCCCCTCCCCTTCGTGGCGCTACGCAAGTCGTGGTTGATGAGTCTGTCTGCGGAACGTCTCTCACTCGGGAGCCACTGGCTCGACCAACCACAGGTAATTATTTCACAGAACCCTGGGCGGTCATGCTGGGAGCGAACCCTCTTAACCATCCACAGTTGTGTGTAAACAAGGATGATCAACTGCGGAGAGCCTCGCGAAGGGTACTCGACAATGATGGGGCCCCCCGTGGTATAATCAAAAATGATTTACAGTTTGAGATGAAGTCAAAAACCCCATTCCCCGTTTTACAATTGAGAGAGTCGTTTCTAGAATTCCCTTTGCCAAAATCAATCGGAGAGTTGGGCTTTGGTGGATTCACTGTTGTTTTCCACAATTAAGTCATTCCGCTCGTGCAGGTGCAGTATCGATCTTCTGTAGAGTGTATACGTGTATTTGGTAGCGGCTATAGCAGTCAAGGTTCAAATGCCATTGATCCGGGTTGGGATTGGAGTGTGTGGGGGTGAGAAATAGGGAGACAGGGAGAAAGATGCAGCGGTCCTATAGCAGAAAAACAATCCTCCAAGGCTCCATTTTGTCAGTACTTCACTGTCTTCTTCAGCGTCTACACTGTTTTATCCACAGTGACAGGTAGATGACAACAAGGTTTGAGAAAAAAAATGACATTTATGGATTCTCTTGTGTCCATTCACAGCTGATTGCTATGGATTTCACAGCTATGCAGAGTTTCATTAGGCATTGATAAATATCAGTTTAAAATAGGTAAATGAATTTAGTTAATTAACGTTGGGTCAGAAAGGTCATTTTATTAGTCACGTTCTAATTCAGCAGTTTTCAAATCATTTTAATCAAGGACATTTATTGAAAGGATTTTCCACATAACAATTTTCCATCTGCATGCTTACATAAAATTAAGAAATTGTCTTTGAATATAGTACTATATGATATATTGTTAAATAGACTCTCATAAAAGTTCCTTCCTGAGACCAAGTAGTAGTGTGCTTATACCCTGACAGGCAATTAAACATTTTATGTACCTGTGTCTTTTATTTCCTCATCAAAAGGTCATTACTGGGTCATATTTCCTGTTCCCCTGACCCGCGTTTATTGCTGAGGCCTATCAACTTCAATGACCCTGTGAGGTCTGATATATGGCAAGGAGTCCATTTTGTTTGTCGGTCAGCATTATTCACTTTAATCAGGTTTTTACCAGAATGACTGGAGATGTATGGCATGTGGGCCTGCTTAAACAGACTGCTGCCCGGATTAGATCACTGTATCGACAGGTCTGTAAGTCACATTTTATTCGCATTTTATTACATGCGAGGTAAAACCATCGAAAGACATTTGCCTGCAGATTAATCTATGGTTAACGTACCAGAGCTTCAGGTGTACATGTATATGATGACATTGGGTTGAATATATACATATGCACACACACACACACACATATATATATATATATGTACATATATAACCAAATACCCTCCTTGGTGCGCTGTGTTTATTTTTAATTGATCTGAAATCTAGCTTGAAAGGGGACCCAACTAGACAGCTGACAAGTTTTCCAACACCCAGCATTTCATCTGGAGACACTATGCATCACCACAGTCTTTCATCCACCAATCAACTTAACACATTACTTGAGAAGAATGAAATCCATTATCTTGCTTTAGTCTGTAGGTCAGCCAACAAAGTTTTCATCTTAGTGCGCAAAAACAAGTACCTAGTGGAGGAGGAGGGGTGGGAGAACTTTTCCCCTTCCTAAAGCTGAGGTTCTCATTTGGAGTTGACAGCTTGCTGCAGCGAGCGGAGTAACATAACTCAGGGACAGCTCTGGCGGTGCTTCCCCTCTCTTTCTCAATACTCCTCTGCCTCCACAAAAAGGCCCACCCTTGCTCCCATCGCCAGGAAAGGGCCAGCCTGCCCAGCAGTGTGGGTCGCTGCCCACAAACAACAGAAGGCTGGCAGGCTTACGGCTCCGTGCAGACGGCTAGCATGGCTCCACCACACGCAGCTCTTTGCAGGGAGAGCTGAGGTTTGTGCTGCAGACCTTTGATTGCGAGGTCCCAGTTTTACTGCTGTGAGGCAATGATTGGTAACAAACGATCATCTATTGTGTGCTTGAGCACATTGCCCTCTTCAGCGCAAAATTGTCTATCTTCTGGAAAAGAAATAGGCACACGACGATGCTTTTTAAAAGAAGAAGAGAAGCTTGACATGAGAATTGAACGAGATGAGTGGGGGCTGGTCTTGCAGGGTTTCAATGGTACATTAATAAGATAGAGCACAGTTGAGTTTGTTTTGGTGGCACCGAGAGTCTTTTTCAACTTTTCCCGGTAACCCTGGTGACATTTCCTAACGCATGACCATGTCCCTGTCCTCAGACACCCACGAGGTAATTACCAGTTGACTTAGAGGGATTATATTACACAGAGTAGCCATTGTTTATGTGACCTCCCAATGATTGGCTAATCTCTGTAATTGAGTGGCGGTAAGCGCTGAATGTTCTCATATTGTTGCCAATGTCAATTTGCTCATGTTTACACTCCTGCACAGTATGCCGCCTTATTTGTCTGGTGAGCTCTTCATGGGGGAGCAGGCTCAAGTGCTCCCTTCTAAATCCCAGAGTGTCTTCATAATCTATTAATCTGAAAGCAAATTGACATCGCTCGCAGTCTTATTCACACCAGTGCTCCATCTCAGGTCAGCTCTTTCCACACCTCACTCATAATTCATATATTCTAACACGAGAAAGAGGGGAAAAAAAAAAAAAAAAAAAACTATGCACACGAGTTGCATGTAATATTTAAGTTGTCATGGTTCACAATGTTCCTTGTCTGCAACGAGCAACACAGAGTCACCACGTGCGTTATGCTGAATATTCATCCTGTAACGGTATTTCGGCATTCTCCACCGGTTATGATGGATCTCCCTGTCTATGCCCACCTTGAGAAACCTGTTTCATACATATTTAATGGGGTTCTCTAAACAATTTTTACATTTTGTCCTCTTCAATGATGCATGCCATCAAACACAGGGAAACCGGTTTCACCCCAAATTCACAGGGAGGCTGAGTGTCTCGTCGTTGGGTTTATGATCAAATCTTTGAGGCCCATACTCAATTGGAGGGAGGGGGTATGAAGTGACTTTAATGGATTTGTAATAACATGTTCATGTGATGAATTAGTCAAAAAGACACATGAAGTTGGAGGAGGTTGTGGCTATCTATCAAAAAGATGCCTACGTGGATGTGTCGGGACAAAGTGGGCAACATTAATCACAGATTCCCAGAGGCTACGACTGTGCATGCAGAAGCAAGGGTCCCTAATCATTCTCAGCTTTAAAAACAAAATCAATGTAGCACTATAAGCACACAGAATCTTCGAAAATAAATAGGTACACGGAGACAAATAAATGCGATGGAATGTGTTACTGTGTGTGTTTGTCAGTGCTGCATTGTGGTATTTTGTTCTCTATGTGTGTGTCGGTGTGTGTGTGTGTGTGTGTGTGTGGTCAAAGATATGTGATAACTTTAAGTGCATCCCATTGCATTGGGTATTGTCCCTTGGTCCAAATTAACCTAGGTGATACCCTTTAGAGTGGCCTGTGACAGCTCCTCTTAGAGCCGGTGACAGAGACACCGTGACCCCTGCTGGGAGGGAAACCATGCAGAAAAATATGGAAATTACCACTTAGGACACATCGTCGGCCCATGTCAACAGAACCATTGAATTGTCTTTTTGCTCTCTCTCTCACACACACTCTCTCTCTCTATCTCTCTCTCTCTATATATATATATATCTCTGTCTCTCACACTCTCTCTCGCTCTCACTCTCTCTCTCTCGCACTCGCTCTCTCTCTCTCTCTCTCTCTCTCTCTCTCCCTTTCCCTGCCTCACCCCTTCTATATTGTACATGATACATAGTTCCATTTTGTTTGTATTTGAAGTCATAAAATAACGAGTGACATGCTTCAACCAATTTCCCTGCTTCGGACAAGACGAAACGTATATTTTCAGGCAAGAATTTTGAATGAAACAGTTTTGCAACTCTCTGGGGTCATCGTGTCCATGTGGAGTACAACCGTTAAAGAAACAATTAGAACTAGAACACACGCAGCAGATAATAATGTTCCACAGTTGCTGTATCTCTTAGTTTCCCTTTCCATCAGTAGCCACAGGCTTTCGAAAGCTTTAATGAAGACATTACTTAATTAATTAGGATAAGGGGATAAAGGGTTTTAACAAAGAGTTTAAGGGGAGTTGAGCGTCTCACGTTTTGTACTTACTTGAAATTAATTATGAGTTAACTAACTCGAACAGGGCCTGCGTGCTGAGGACAGACACAAAAGCCTGGCTTACTTTAAGACGTGCCCCAGAAACTTGTCACCATACATAAATAGGGCTTTCATTAAACTCCAAGTTGATGAAGGAATTGAACTGTTTGACTTTAATTAAAATAGCAGCTAGTTATGTTATTATAACAAAACAAAAGGTAAGATAGGGCCATCCAGAAAAAGTGCATTTGGAATTGAAAACTTTCTATCACTGCCAACATCTTGATTTATCTTTATTCTATATAAGGATTTTAAATAAACATAATTTCCATTTTCTCAATACCTTAACTGAACCCAATCCAAAATACCAAACCAGGTTTTGTGCAATTTTGTTTCCATGTGTAAAGTTCTGCAATTTCAGATTTATATTGTGCCGTCATGAAACTTATCACTTCATAGATCCATGTGTCTGTGAGACATAACAGTTTCTTAAGATTTTTTATTATTGAATGCACAGTTTAGGTTGAACCATTTCACTGCACATTGTACATTGTATAACTACTTATGTGATTTGATGTACACTGTGAACTTGTGCACTGCATTAAGCAAACCATATGGTAAAAAAAGTATTTAATATCTCTCTGACACTCGTTCTCTCGCTTTGCTTTTTTCCTTCTCTCTCCCTCTCATTATTATTACAGGGACAAAGAAAGCACGTGTCTTGTAGATACAGGGATGAGCTTAATGAGTTTCTGAGGCACGGTAATTTAGAAGTGCCGATATCACAGTCAAAGGAGCTTTTTGTTTATTCTCCTTTAAATAAAGGACGAACGCCTCCTTCCAGGTGTTTACAATGGGTTTCTTCGTCGACTAAAACAGTGGTATCGCCACTATTAGTGCCAGAGCCTTTCATATAAGGATTGCAAAATGCTCTATGTGGTTAGTAAAAAAAAACGGGGATTATATCAAAAAGGGAAAAAAAGAGAACCATATATTTTACATGATTACATGTAATTGCCTAGTAATCATCCCTGTGATCTGGGTTTCTACGTGAATGAAGAGATGACAGCTGGCTCCGGTTAATCCTGTTGTCTCGACAATGCTTGATAATCATTGACAGTGGCAGGGTGCAGAGGATGACCCCTTGCACGTGTCATTTCCGGGCCTGTAATCAAACCCGAATCCCATTAAAGGAGCCCTATCTTCAGCAGAACGTCTGCCTCATTAGTGGAGCTAGAGAACCCTCTGGTTTCCCTTACAAGCCTCCTCTCAAAAGCACGCTCCCACCTAACCCATTTAGCCATGCTTCCCATACACACCCAACGGTATAATTGCGGTGATAATGAACGGGTGGGAGAAAGAAAAAAAAGAAAACCGGCAAAATGGGATGTGAATTACATTAGCAGCCCAGTGACGCTCGCCCGCTCCTCTGTTACCCCTCCTCACCATGCACACATAAACACATACGCCCAGAGAAACAGATCTATGAACACAAACCCATCTCTAGCAGCCTGTCCCTCCCCATAGGCCGTAGGGCCACTGTGGGCCGGTGCTGTGACAGGATGCTGCCCAGGCGAGGATAGCAGGGGGTCCATGGGGATTTATGTGCCCTTTGTGGTCCGTTAATATGCGCTGCTGCAAGCTGAAGGTCGCACAGCCAAAAATCACACAACATAAATAAGCCCATTACATGTTTATCAACAACAGAAAGAGAAAATGGCAGCGAGCTTGTTTTTTTTTTTTTTCCTACTTCCTTTTTTAGATTTTTCTTTTTTTTTAAGCAATTACCCAAGATATTTCAAAGTTGAATAACAGGACTTCTTTTTTCAGGGAATGGGTTTAGAAGTTGATATCAGTGCCAAAACGTCAGCAGTTCTGATCAGCGCAAAACGAGTCTGAAATGAATAAACAGGGGGGAGTGTGAAGGAATGGATAAACATTTCTATGACTGGGAGTAAATACATTTCAAAGGGAAGGGTGAATCACACACACACACCGCATAGCGTTAAGAGCTGAGCGACGGGAGGATCATTGCTTGGTATGCTATCCCTGTTATTTTAGAAGTGGGGAATTTTCAACTGCATTAAAATAGAGAGTTTTGAAAAGGGGTTGACAAGTGTCAAGAGGTATCGAGAAGGGAATCTCCCGGAATGTTAAAAAAAACAATGTGAAATTCTAGACACAGGTCCACATGCCTCTCAACCTATGTCTTGCCACTTCTTAAGTTTAGGAGCTGTGGCTGATACTCTCATATGAGATTCACCACGATGTGGTCATCTAATCCTAAAAGGTTAGCTGAGTGCTAACCCCAGTAAGTGTGGATACGTTATGCTAAAACTCTCATCCTCTTTGCGTCACCTGTTACCCACCTTTGTTCACCTAAACCAATTATTGCTATGGGTTTTGCATGTAATGAAGCAACGACCTCAACTTCATTTGGAAGCGCAAGGGCCTTCATGGTTTTCTCAGAAGAGGCCAGGAGGAAAGAGATTAAATTGCATTAGCCATGTAATTCTTTCCCGTGCAATAGATCATGACATGAAATTACTGTCTTGGGCGGGTGCCGTAATGTATTAGCAGACCATGTTGCACTGAACATGCCTGTGGTAGAGATACCATCTCCCTCCGTCATGTCTCTTTGCTGTTGTTTTTAAAAAAAGTAACATAGTGTGCACATTAGATCAGAGACAAAAAAAAATTTAAAAAAAAAAACTTTAGCAAAGACTTTAAGCGTATGGGGTATGAGCCCTTTACAGCATGCCTGATTCCAAAGGTTTCATTCTGCAGGGATATGATGCTGTGAGACTGTGGCGGGCCATGATTAATGGCTTTTTGGTTGTCCTGGTTGGGAGCAGCACTGGGCCAGTGTATTTGTAGGACATGATTGGAGACCGTCTATCCCAAACGTTTTTTTGTTTGTTTGTGTAACGTGTTGAGGGATTTGGTGCTAAGCATCTGGCAAATGATCCGGATGCTAAATCACTAGACCTTATCAAAAGAGCCGACTGTGCCACAATTAGGCCAAACAAGGAGATGACACATTATGACACTAACGGGGGGGGGTCTGGGTTATTGGGGGGGGGGGGGGGCGGGGGATGCTTGGATGGGGGAGTGGGGGTGGGCGAGTTGCTGGGATGGGGGAGTGGGGGTTGGGGACAGGAGCATGAATAATAACATATTGTTTTTGTCTTTGGTGCTAAACAGAATAATCTGTGGCGTTGTTCTTGTGATGCTAAACACAATGGCCTGTCTCTGGGTGGGTGGGCGGGGAAGGAGGGCTGTTATGGGGACAAGGGGCAGAACATTAGTCAGCCATCACTCAAGTGACAAGCACAATTAGAATCACACTGGGAAATTTGGTTTAGGTTTGCAATTACGTATGCTTGGGTAGGCGTTATGAGCGCAAGTTTGATGTTGCGTCTGCATGTTGAATCGTCTGGAGAGACCTCTAAACTAATTCCCACAATTAGGCAAAGGTGTCAATAAAAAAATGGCTGCTGCCAATCCCTCTGCAGCTAAAGTGAATGGCAATGCAGCTACATCGCAAAAAAAAAAGCTTTTTCACAGATATATTTAGTTTATTTTCTTGTTTAAAGGACAGCAGTTGTAATTGTTTTTAATTGATTCACACCAGACGAAAATGCAATATCTACATCCACAAACTAATTTTCTCAAGGGGCTCCTCCTTTCTCTTTTTCCATTTCACTGTATTGCTCTCTCTCTGTCTCTCTCACACACACACACACACACACACACACAGTACACACACATGCATGTACAAATACAACTTAACAGGAGGCAGTTCAGCTAGTGGTGTAGTCTCGTCAAGGGACTGAGCCTGCGTATGTTGATGAATGTCGATTCCAACGTAAAATTGAATTAAATTGGCAGCGCGTTCAAACGCAAGACAGAAATACTCTGTCTTTCAGGTAGAAGAAGTTCAAAATGAGGTAGGGGGGCGTACTTAAACAACAGGAATCCATTCTAACTAGACGGGCCATTAGAACTAACTGCTCCTCTTAGCTTGCAACTTGACTAAATGGTGTCTGATTTACCATATCCCCATGGACAGTAAGTGCTTCTTAGGCCAAGTCCTTTCCAGTTGTTTGTCTTAAAAGTGGTGCAGACAACTCCAGCGTGGAAGTTTATTAGCCCTGCTTAATTAAATTTATTTATTGATCATCCCCTGTAATGCAAGTGCAGTGTGGTCTTTTACTGTTGACCAGTTCTGGGGATAGAACGTAATGGTTGGATGTGTGGGGGAGGAGATGAGTCCGATAGGCAGAGACCGCTTTCAGGTTGGTGTTTAGCCACATGCATCTTTAACAATGTGTATCACAGATTGCCAGTCATAGCTGGAGGCTAAGCGCAACCATTGATCTCCTCCAAACGCACATGTGTCCGTATGATGTTTGGAACACACCAGTCTGGCGTTCCCTCACGGTGATCTTCGACTGCGCTGTTTACCAAGGCAAAACGCACACGTCCACGTGTTGGACTATGAAATGAAACCAAAGCAGGAATGCTCGCACGAGAGCTTCATACGTTGATATGTACAGTCAGTCAATACACCATGACATTCATTTGGTAAAAAAGAATATTCAAATGACCTCAATAACCGTGGATTCAGCTAGTTAATACAATTTTTGAAAAACACAGAACAAACATACACACACAACACACACACACACACACACACACACACACACACACGCAAAGACACAAAACACAAGCCCATACAGGCCAGGCCAAAAGTGCTCATTCTTTTTGTAAACAACAAGGAAACGTGCAGATATAAAATAACTTTAATCTGAGCAAGAGGGCCCTGCGTCGGACAGCAGTATTAATATGTAATATTGTGGGATTACTGGATCTGCAGGCGGCTTAGTGTGTTTGCCCAGAATAGTGCGATCATCCCTGACAAGCAGGTGTGTCTGCCAGTCTCTGGTTTACTGAGGCATTTAACAAGATCCTTACCTGGGAGCAAAACACAGAACATTCGGCAGAGTGGAGAGCTCTGCCGACTGCAGCAGAAATACTACCCCACCATTACCACTGATGCTGCATGAGGTACACAGATGCAGGGCTTCAACGTTAGCATCATTAAAGGGTCACTAATGGCTGTGGCATCGACTCAGAGGTTAGTTAGTCAGTCAGTCAGTCAGTCAGTCAGTCAGTCAGTTAGTTAGTAAGAAGCGTCCCCATCACTAGGGGTTCCTTGTGTACGTTCAGTGTGCGAGCGCTTTACAAACAGCAAAAACATCTATTGTGGGTTTGGGTTGGGATACCTGAGTGTAGCTCATGGTCCTACCGTGTGGGAATACACAATGGCTCTCTCTCTCTCAGCTGCACAAACACGGTGGAGAGCTGGGAGCGCAGAGCGGCCAGACCACCCTGGAAAACAGAAGAGCCAGTGGAGAGACACAGGCTTAGTGTTAGCGCTCCCAGACGGAGCTCGGGCAAGAGGAAAAGGCTGAATAAAAAAAAAAAACTGAAACCGAGTGCCTCTTTTTTGTTGTCACTGTTTTATCATCCACCCCTCTACACAAGTAAAACGTGTTTTTGAGTGTCTTTTTTATAATAAAAAAAATGCATCTTCTGAATTAGTGTAACTACAAAAAGATAGCACTGGGATGTGTCATGCAAAACCTTCATTGTGGTCCACTTCAGTTTTATGTGTTGTTGACAGGCGTGGGCTCTTTAGGGGGGAAAAAAGGCCCCTGGAGCTCGCAGTGCTTTCGTAGCGTTTGCCAATTAAAAATCCAGTATAAACGCTAAGACACGGTAACGGCCGTTCCTTTGACACCATCAGAGGGGGTGGGAGCCCAGAGGTGTGCCTGTCAGAACTCTGTCGGTCCCTTCCGGGAACACGGCCATTCATCTTACCGCAGTCAATAGCTGGCAGCTCCCGCCCCGCCATTGATTATGATTCGGGAGGGAGACGGGGGAGAGGCGCCAGACGGACCTTTTGTTCCGACTACCGGAGAAATCTCTCACCACAATTAAAGTCTCAATACATCAGTGGGACTT
Source organism: Galaxias brevipinnis (assembly GCA_036023535.2). Classification (NCBI taxonomy): domain Eukaryota; kingdom Metazoa; phylum Chordata; class Actinopteri; order Galaxiiformes; family Galaxiidae; genus Galaxias; species Galaxias brevipinnis. The sequence continues at coordinate 14,703 of JAVQIZ010182194.1, forward strand.
CAGCTTATGGTCAAGCCCCGCCCTTACCCCCCCCCCCCCACAACCCCCACCCCCACACCCCACTCAAAGCGAGTGGAGACAGGGCCGGTCCAAAATGCATAGGAGACGAGTGTGCGGTGCCAAGTGTGATTAACCGGCCGGTGCCTCGCTTGTTGACTCTCCGTTTACTCCCACTTTCCTCCACACCCTCTATCTCCCGCCCGCGCTTCGTCCCCGTCATAATCCCTATTCAGCCTGTGTACACATAGGATTTATCTTGGTCCACACATGCCGTGCTCTTATAGAATTATTTATATTTGGCGTTGGGATTCTTGGGGGGGAGGAATCTATTTGACTTCCAATGAGAAGCGGTCCATCATAGGAGGAGAAGCCTCCCTGTGTGAGCTACAGGTCAGAGGTTAAATACAGCTCCATGGGGAAGGTCACATTGACTTTGACCCAATGTGTCATTGCTTGTCTTATTTGGTGAGGGGTTCCTAACCGAGCAGACAGGCCGTGTTAGCCGAAGTTAAGGCTTGATGGTATGAGTTATGACTAGGCCTGTCAGTGACTCACCCGGCTATGCGCACCAAGATTTGTTTCTAAACATTGAGAGATTCAGAGTTGATGCACACGAAAACATTATCTGTTTTTTTCCTATGTTGCACTGGCTTCAGGACCGTTTTTAATGATGTGACTGTGGATGAAAAAATAACTTACTTATGTGGAGATAAATACATGCATATGGATTACTTAAATACAGTAATTTACATGCGGAACGCAGATATGAATATTGCAGAAACCGCAACGGAAAGATGGGAACGTACAGCATGAGAACCGTATCTCTTCTGTCTGAATGGAGCATGAACCGAGAGAAGACTTTGCAATTCATTGTATAATACGGAACCTAATGAAGAGTACAATACAGAAGAAGAAATCTTTTCTTTTTCCTCTTGACTTGCAAAAGCGAAGAGTCCCTCGGTCACAAAGAGCTGCGCTGCTCCCTGGCATGTCTGAGAGGTACTGCAGCCTGTGTGGCTGGTAATGAGCTCACGCAGCCTTTGATAATGGCCGCTTCGCGTGTGTTGACCACGTACCCGCAACGCGCACACACACACCCAATGCAGAGGGTGCAAAGTCGGGCAGGAGGTTTCTCTGGGCCTGCATGGAGGGCCTGTAACAGCCAACCGGCAGCATCACCACGCCACAGGCCTGAGAAGTGCTCGAGGGGAAGCCAGGGAAAGCGCAAATTTGAATTGATCTCTCCAGTCAACATGATGAATGAGGGATGCCAGGCTTTCGCTCGACAATGCCAGGTCCTCACTCTGCAATATTGTTCCTCTCATTGGGTTTGCTGGGAGAGGATCAGGGGAAGCCAATCAATATGCGCATGGCACTGAAGGAAGGCTGCAATGCTATTACACAGGTCAGGACACATACCATTTCATAGAGTTTGCGGAAAAATGGCCCTCCAGTCTCTTGTTGACTATGCCGCAAATTAATTGGATGGATGACATTTGTGTTTTGTTGTGATTTTAATTTAGGATCAAGGCATGGGATTTCAGGATTGCGTCTCAAAACGTATTTGTTTTCATTCGTTGATTATAGATAGTAGACCATCAGACCTACCACAGAGGCATGTGTCACACTGCAGTGCTTGCATAAGTGTAGATAGTATTGTAGGCTTCTGAAAGCCAAAAAGGTTCCATCTAATTCCATGGGTTATGGCAAATGTTTGAATATACTGCGGGATACAAAATGCCATTGTATGTAAGAGCCCAGCGATCAGCCGATATGTTTCCTATTAGCCATAACACATCTTGCAGAGCAGATAAAAAACATCTGTCAGGAATTGTTCACTTATTTACTCTCCTAACGTGTACAGCAGCAAGGAAGGTCACTGTAATCTCTATTAGGAACTCCATATCCCAGAATACCACCTTTAAGCCTAATTGAATTTGCATTATTCTGTCTGTTTGTACGCTGCCTTCCAAAGCAAAGTCAACCCATTGTAAGGTTACCTCAACAAACATTTCTTGTTCTGTGGCTGTTGTCTAGTGCACCACATACTTCCCCAGGCTCTGCAGTCCTAGAGGCAGCCAGTGAGACGCCCCAGAGGGCAACACCTGGAGTCTCTTCCCTCAGAATCCCACACAGTCAACGATCTCAAAATTGGGGTGGCTGGTCATGAAAACATCTTGGACACCTTGTGGATTATAAAGCTTAGTCGGAGCTGCTAATGTCATAAAAAACATACCCTGTTCTCATCTGTGCTCTGTGCGCACAGAACGACGCGTTTGCCCGTTCAACCTAATATTGACAAAATGCTACGGTTCTCCAGGCGCAAGTTGTTCATTTCGCAAGTTGTTTATCTTCCCCATCTTCCTCCCCGAGGTATTTAGGAATGTAATCACACCGAACACCACTGTAGAGAAAGTGGTTAATGTGCTTTCAAATCTCCCCTACCTTTAATAAGCAGGGTGCTCCGTGTCTGAACCCGACCAGTCAATTGATTGGCCCCGTCCAACAGGGTGAGTGCCATTGACGAGCAGCGTCCTTTCCCCCTTGTCAGATGTCACATCAGCGGGGTGTTTTTCTTTTTTTTTCCTCACACAATTTGTCGCTCTTCTCTCAGGAGGGAATGTCACGGCGAATGATCCTTTCAGTGGAGATCAATTCTGCCTAGTGACACCATCAAGAAGACAATCAACTCAGGTGCCAGTCCAGAGAGGAAACAGGACTAGGGGGCTAATTCTGTTGATACTAGTGGGGTGGGGGGGGGGTTGTTTTGTTGTTCAAGTCACTGTCGTCCTGCAAAGACAGTGGTTCACCGCGTCGTCGGCCTGCCAGGTTGTCT